>SJYV01021426.1:534880-624100 GCA_006410875.1 Neotragus pygmaeus | reverse complement strand
CCACAGAGTGAGCGTCTTCTGATTCCATGGCTGCAGTCACCATCTGCAGAGATTTTGGAGCCTAAAAAAATAGTCTGAAACTGTTTCCACTGTTTCCCCATCTATTTCCCATGAAGTGACGGGACCGGATGCCATGATCTTCGTTTTCTGAATGTTGAGCTTTAAGCCAACTTTTTCACTCTCCTCTTTCACTTTCATCAAGAGGCTTTTTAGCTCCTCTTCACTTTCTGCCATAAGGGTGGTGTCATCTGCATATCTGAGGTTATTGATATTTCTCCTGGCAATCTTGATTCCAGCTTGTGTTCAGAAAATGAAGATCATGGCATCCGGTCCCATCACTTCATAGGAAATACATGGGGAAACAGTGTCAAATTTAATATTTTTGGGCTCCAAAATCACTGAAGATGGTGACTGCAGCCATGAAATTAGAAGACGCTTACTCCTTGGAAGAAAAGTTATGACCAACCTAGATAATAGTCTCAAAAGCAGAGACATGACTTTGCCAACTAAGGTCCGTCTAGTCAAGGCCATGGTTTTTCTGTGGTCATGTATGGATGTGATAGCTGGACTACAAAGAAAGCTGAATGCAGAAGAATTGATGCTTTTGAACTGTGGTGTTGGAGAAGACTCTTGAGAGTCCCTTGGACTGCAAGGAGATCCAACCAGTCCATTGTTAAGGAGACCAGTCCTGGGTGTTCTTTGGAAGGAATGATGCTGAAGCTGAAACTCCAGTACTTTGGCCACCTCATGAGAAGAGTTGACTCATTGGAAAAGACTCTGATGCTGGGAGGGATTAGGGGCAGGAGGAGAAGGGGACGACCGAGGATGAGATGGCTGGATGACATCATGGACTCGATGGACGCAAGTCTGAGTGAACTCCGAGAGATGGTGATGAAGAGGGAGGCCTGGCTTGCTGCAATTCATGGGGTCGCAAAGAGTCGGACACGACTGAGCGATTGAACTGAACTGAACTGAACACATGTACATACACGATTACATCTGAACATGACCTAAATACACCTAAACTCAATACAGAGGAAAAAGCTTATAAGACTCAGTGTCAAAGTAAGGAATGGAAAAGATGTATCTTCTAGGAATCATGAACAAAAGAATTTTATACAAAGAATGAAGTGCTCACAAACTCTTACAAAAGATGGAGGAACAAAATTCAGGCAAAGTCATCTCCAGCTCTCAGGCTGGCCTTAGAGATGAGGGAATATCATGGTCAGAGGTGACTGTAATCCATGAAAATCACTGAGACTACTCTAAAACTATGTATCTGCCAAACCCTTCCATATATCCTGTGGCTTGTAGAAAGAGAATTATAACTTCTTTCTCTCTTTTATCTTCCAAATGTCTCACTAGTATTTTCTCATTAGAGCATTTGGTTTCCAGACATCCAATCCCTTCAATACAGGAAATATTTTGAAAGGGATGGAGACCAAAGAGTGAGGAACATCCATGGCAACATGTGTCAGATTCTCAACACAAAACTTGACAAATAGTGAAGAATAAAAACAGTAGTGTGTGATGGTGATTTTATTTCCTCAGTTCTCTGATGGGTTGAAAAAAATAAACTGGGTTTTTTTGGAGTTTTTGCCTGCTCAGCTAATTCTCATTATAAAAGAGTTTTGGTCTACTGAAACTTTATAAAATAACAATCAACTGTGGAATCAACAGCTTTCAAAATCATTTTTGATTCTAGTTCTATCACTTAGTTTGATAGCCACTTTTACTGTAGGGTTTTTTCTTTAATCTGCATTTTCATTCTTTCCTGGCATTAATAAGTACATATTTTGTGTGTATATGCTCAATAAATGTTTATAAAATTAAATTATAAACTAATGTTGTGGCCCTTCTACTGAGAGATAAAACAATCAAACCTGGGGATGACAGAAACCTCAGAATATCTCATACAAAGCTGGATTAAACACAGAGTTAAATGGGATATTTCTTAGATAATCTGAATAATTCATAATTTGCAACAATTTGCAATATCTCAGTCAAAGTGAACTTTTTTCTGTCTTTCATTTAAGAAGGACTTATTTTGGGTCTTTCTTTTACTTTGAAGGAAGTATCTTCACACTTATTGCTAGAAGAGTCAATTCACACCCATTTTTAATGCAATTTTGAGAAATACATCCTTTGTTTTTCACTTTAAAATCCTTGAATTCAATAGTGTTCATGTTTTTAAGAAGCCTTATTAAAGGAAGAGGAAGTGAAATCGTTCAGTTGTGCCCTACTTTGTGACCCCATGGACTGTAACCTGCCACGTTTCTTCATCCATGGAATTTTCCAGGCAAGAATACTGGAGTGGTTTGCCATTTACTTCTCCAGAGGATCATCCTGTCCCAGGAATTGAACCCAGTTCTCCTGCACTGCAGGGAGGCTCTTTACCATCTGGGCCACCAGGGAAGCCTTATTAAATAAATAGTGAACATCACTCATCATCAGAGAAATGCAAATCAAGACCACAATGAGGTACCATTTCACACCAGTCAGANCTCTTTCAGAATTTTCCACAGTTTATTGTGATCCACACAGTCAAAGGCTTTGGCATAGTCAATAAAGTTGTTATGTAGTTTGACCCAAATGATTAAGTAAATAGATAGTCTTCTTATAAACTTCTTATAAACTTAAAAATAGATGTCAAATATAAAGTTTTAAACTACAAATAATCCTGTGACTGCCCATTACAAGTTTCAAATTTTGAAAAGGTTGTCAAAAGTAGAATTTTATGCTTTTTCTTAAGCTAGTAAATAAAAGAGGACTTAATATTTCTCTTACTTTGGAACAAAATAAAAGACTAGCTTCTCCAGAGGCTTTTATCTTACCATCTTACTCATGCTGAATTGCTCACCACCCTAGTTACATATTTACAAGATTAACCAGGAATCAGGTAAAGGTCAAAAAATCACAAACATAAAATAAAGCATAGCCATTAACCCAAAGCCATTAATGCTTCTTTTGTGGCTTTAAAGGTAAAGTATATGCCTGCAATGCCAGAGATGTGGGTTCAGTCCCTGGGTGGGGAAGATCCCCTGGAGAAGGTTATGGTAACCCATTCCAATATTCTTTCCTGGATAATCCCATGGACTAAGGAGCCTCATGGGATCACAAAGAGTTGGACACGACTAAGTGATTAACACTTTCACTTTCATTAACCCAAAATGCAGATGGAAGAATTATTATCATTGCTAAAAATTCCTGTAAATTATGCAGAAAGTGATTTTCATTCTTAGGAATTCTTCACTTTAGTCAAATGTTTCAAAAAATACTAAAAGCAGTTACTTTGCAACTTAACAACCATTAGGACACAGCAGGATATAGCTACTACTATTAATATACAAGAATGATAAATTACACAAAATAGAACAAGGGATATAAATTTTACTTTGTATTATTGGGAAAAATATTTCATTAGTTGAACATTTTTCTTCAATTATCCTAAACCTTTTTAGATACATAAAAAGAAATATTATGAACTTTAAATATTATGTGAACTATAAATTGCTCAGGTAGGAGTTATTACAGTATTTTCTTTGTGCCTTAGTTCTTTCAAACGTTATTTGCTCAGCTAAACCAAAACTGAAGAGATAAAATGAAAATAGAAACATTCATTTTATATTAATAGATACAAACATCTACAGTTTCATAGGATCATACAATTTTCAAATGTAGGTAATTTATTTGGGAAATAAGGTAACAGTATCATATACTGGTGACATAATGTATATAAAGTGACTTATTGAGCCTTGGCCCACTTTCTAGTATATTAGTTCATCAAGACTATTCCCACTGTAATTTTGGTGGAGGGTATGAATGAAAATGCAGTTCCAGATATCTGTATTTTTAAAAACATTTGGGTGGTAAGGGCTTCCTTGGTGGCTCAAAGGTTAAAGCGTCTGGTTAAAGCCTGCAGTGTGGGCGACCTGGGTTCGATCCTTGGGTCAGGAATATCCCCTAGAGAAGGAAATGGCAATCCATTANTATCTGTATTTTTAAAAACATTTGGGTGGTAAGGGCTTCCTTGGTGGCTCAAAGGTTAAAGCGTCTGGTTAAAGCCTGCAGTGTGGGCGACCTGGGTTCGATCCTTGGGTCAGGAATATCCCCTAGAGAAGGAAATGGCAATCCATTACAGTATTCTTGCCTGGAGAATCCCATGGATGGAGGAGCCTGGTGGGCTACAGTCCACGGGGTCGCAAAGAGTAGGAAACAACTGAGAACTTCACTCACTCAATATATAGCAAAGTACGGAAACTATGATTCAATCATCTGTATTATCGGGAAAAGAACATCCACCTTAGATTTGTTTCATAGACTAAAAACAGTATATCGTAAACACATAGTAAATCATATGGCAATTAATATGCCCGTAATGAATAGCAGTTCCTTATATTGTAATTGTTATTTTATTGTTGTTATAAAGCAAAAGTTAGGATTAAAAGTTACAGTTAGGAGAGATTGAATTTCACTATGACGATCTGAATAGCAAAGACTGAAAAATATATTGCCAGTTCAGCCAGGTTTTCCAAGTATTCACTTCTTATTCAGGAAATAAAAGAAGAGTAGAACATCTACTCCCATTTCCCACACAAAATATTCTTAATAAAAATTAAATACATATCTAAGCACAATTATTAATCATGAAGAGTCACTGAAAAGGATCCAAAATGTCATGCCACTTGGCATTTCCTTAATATCATATTCATCATCAGATAATTCTGTCACCAAAGCATTCAAATTGTCATATAAATCTCTGCCTGGGGGAAATATACACTATAGCTTCTTATAATGAATGAAAATGAAATGGTTCCCCACAGTATATTGCCAGACTCACCGGATATAAAAATAACTAATTAAATAATCTCTTTTTAAAATAGGTCTGTGACTGGCGGGCACTTTTTTTCATTGTGGTACAAAACAGGGATTTCTCCTATGGAAAAATCTCATATTAATACTTTGATAAACTAGATTATAACTCTGAAAAGAGCCTTTATAATCAAGTTTTTTTTCCCAATTTAATATCCGAGTAATCTTATCTTTAGTTTGGATGGAGATAAAATTTTAGCTGGCAGCAATTTTGCTGCAGTAATCAAAGAAATCTCATTTCCTCAAGTCCATAACTGACAGTAAAGCAACAAACCATTTCCCCCCAAATTGAATAGTACCTGATTTCTTTATCTTCAGCATAACCGTTTTTGTTTCATGACTTATTTTTCCAATCAATGTGAGAAGAATGTTAATATTCACTGTTTTGGATTTCCAAAGACATAAAGTGGATGTATTAGAAGAAACATCATGAAATGCCCCCTTAGTACCTAGCCAACTCTGTTTTGATCTGATTTTCGGACATAAGAAAAACACACACGAGTACTGGTTTCTTGTGTGTATGTTAGTCGCTCAGTCAGGTCTGACCCTTTGTGACCCCATGGACTATAGCCCACCAGGCCTCTCTGTCCATGGAATTCTTCAGGCAAGAACTGGAGTAGATTGCCATTCCCTTCTCCAGAGGAACTCCCAACCCAGGGATCGAACCCTAGTCTTCTGCCTTGCAGGCAGATTCTTTACCATTTGAGGTGTTAAATAAGCAAAGTAAAATGAAGTGACAGTTTCAGAAGAAACTTCTTTGCTCCAAATGTATGGATTTTTTCTCTCACAGACATTCTTAAAGAATAAAAATGAAGACTGGATTTATTTATTGCAAAGAGAATATGTCAAGTAGTTCAGCCTCAAAATAACCCCATGGAGACAAATTTCATTCCCAATTTTAAATGAGGCAAATGAGGCTCAGAGAGGTTAAATAACTCCTAAATTCACAGAGGAAAGATCTGGCCCTAGGAGTTTTGGTTACCAAAGGTTCATGACAAACACCATGGCATGATACGATGTCTGGGGGACGTTGGCTGCACTATGTGTTAAGAGTGTGGAGACGTGATGAGAAGTGACAAGCAGTTCCATCATATTTATAAAGAAACTCTATGTTCTTCATTATTGTTTCTGTCATGGCGTATAGGCTGAAGGGTCAACACTGATAGTTATTCATCTAACATTTAAAAAAAGATTTTGAATGTTGAAGGAGAAAAGCAGAGACATGACATTTCATACTCTAGTCTTAAGGTTCAAGTGATGCTAATTTAAAGTTAGCATCATTTGATAGCTAGATATCCACAGAAAAGGACTATGGTGAATGGCCTACCTCAAGGGTTTCTACAACTTTATTTTTCTTCTCTTTCCTGCTTTTTATTTTCTTTCTGTAATACATGAACTGCTTTCATATATTCACTTATGAGAAAATCAATTACAATAAGGGCATTCTTCTCTGTTTAACAAAATACCTCTGCCTAAACTATGGAGGCGACTATTCTCAATGTTAATATCTTCAAATAAGAAATTTGCAAATGGGTAAGTATCACATTAGTCTATATCTATAATTTATAGTAGTAGCAGTGTTACTGGCTCAGTCGTGTCTGACTCTTTGCAACCCTACAGACTGGCCCACCAGACTCCTCTGTCCATGGGATTCTCCAGGCAAGAATACTGGAGTGGGTTGCCATTCCCTTCTCCAGCGGATTTTCCCAACCCAGGGATCAAACCCGGGTTTCCTGCATTACAGGCAGATTCTTCACCATCTGAGCTACAGGGAAGCCCATATAATTTATACATAGTTTATATATAGTTTATGTATATAATCTCCAAAATTCATATCATTACTTTATCAAGAACTTTATGTTCTAACCCCATGGTTGGGGTAGCTGTATTTTAGGTGTGCAATAATTGTTAGAAAAATAAACAGACACCGCTTATACATTCATGTACAGATGAACTTGGATTTCCCTAGTGCATTTCCCTTTCCTTTCATACTCAATTTATTGTATATTCAAGATTCAGTGTCTGTGATACCATATTAAAAAGCATGAAGAAAATAAATCAGTTGATTATACTTACTCCACATACCTTACAATTACTTTAAAATTCAGTTTTAACTCTTAATTTCTCACAAGCATGCTGTGGGCTATGCTTAGTCTCTCAGTTGTGTCTGAATAGTTGTGATCCCATGGATGGCAGCCCATCAGGTTCCTCTGTCCATCGGGATTCTCCAGGCAGGGATACCAGAGTGGGTTGCCATTTCCTCCTCCAAGGAATCTTCCCACCCCAGGGATCCAACCCAGGTCTCCTGCATTGCAGGCAGATTCTTTACCTACTGAGCCACCAGGGAAGTCCAAGCATAGCTATTTAATAATGTGAATTATTAACTGAAACACAATTTTTACAGTATTTAATTTCAATACTCTCTGGCTAAGGTGGAATATTAAAAATAAAATTCTTTTCAATCAGTAATAAAAACAGCCTATAGACAATTTACCTGGCTAGCCAGCTCCTGGAATTTCAAAAAACTGTATGTACTATTATATTCTTGGGAGTAGAGAGGCTATGAATAGAATGTGAAGTGGTCACTCTTTTTACTTATATGCTGTTAAAAAGTGTAAGACCATACCCATGACATTTTCCAATATTTTTCTTTTTAAAAATTCAGTTTAAATTTAGATTTCATGTTTCCAGTGGTCTGTTCATTATGTTTCAATAAGTAATAGTCTGCTTTCCCGTCTTAAGTTAATCAATATAGATGAAGGCATCTTTATTTTACTCTCATTCTCTCAAGAAATCTTAGCCACTCTATTGCCTGGGTTTATCAAATGTCTAATGTATCTACACAGGGATTTTAGGTGTTATAGAGATTAGGAAAGAAAATACATTGCAAAAGCAATGTCTATTCTTGAAAAACTTTAGATCTGACATGGGATTTGACCAATTAGACACATGTGAGACACACTGTAGAAATAATGAAGCAACAATAAATAAAAGTTATAAGGGTAGCCTTTGATAATATACTATAACTTGTAGACTTAAACACAGTATTTCAGAGGGAAAAATTATTAATAAAACATTAACTTTGTATTTTCTAAATGTTCCTTTTTAGTCATATATGTAACTATATAATCAGAAAAAAATGCGTTTTTTTAAATATAAAAAGGTAATTAAAACAAGTGAAATTCAAACAATTTTTCAAGTTAGAGTATCAGAGATGTTGCTAAGTGCACAGAGATAGTCACTAGAATCTCCTTGATAGATAATTTTGCCTAAAAAAAGATAATTCAACTGTTTTCTAACTGAAGTAGGAGTGCGTGTGTGATAGATAGAAAGGAATGTTGTATAATGATCTTTTTTGGTCTTGAATTATTCTAAACACATTTCCATATATGCAAATGGTAATCTGTGGGTAATAACTGGCTTCTACAGATGTGGCCTGATGTAAATAATGGTAAAGTACTCATACAATGGGAAATACAAATGAACAGCATGAATTTATGCATCATTTGTTTTAGTGTTAATACATATTTTTATTCTATTGATTTAAAATCATTACTTGCTTAGCTTAGCTTAGATATAAATGCTTGCTTGTGGTACATTTTTTTGGAATGGTTATGTTACCAAAATTTCTGTTTTGTTATTAATTTAGTAGATTTCAGTGAGTCAAAGATCCCATTATTATACCCTATTAACATATCAATGATTTTAAGATGCCTCCCAAATGAGAGATGTTAATGTGTTTCAAATATAAAGGCATGCAACTTGGAACTGTGGAAATGAGCAACTGTCCATGATGCATTTTTATGTTTTCTGTTAGAGGTGCATGTTTTCATTTTTTTCTGGACAATTCCTTATCCTCATATTACTGGTATTAATAGTGGTTTCCCTGGTGGCTCACATGGTAAAGCATCTGCTAGCATTGCAGGAGACATGGGTACAATCCCTGGGTCAGGAAGATCCCCTGAAAAAAGGAATAGCAACCACTCCAGTATTCTTGCCTGGAAAATCCCATGGGCAGAGGAGCCTGGTAGGTTACAGCTCATGGAATTGGAAACAGTTGGACACGGCTGAGCAACTTCACTTCACTGGTATAAGGCAATTAGGCAACCCTATAACTGATACAGTTAAACCAGAACTACAAATATTCTCTCTTCTAGGTCATATTAGAAACCAAAATCTGAGGGTTTATTACCAGACTGGGAAAATGACATATTTTTTTCTATTAAATTATCTTATCCATTTTATTTGATAAAATTTTATATAATACTCTGTAATATTTTCAAGCAACAATGTGCCACTATCCTTAGAATATTAAACAAAAATTGTTTTACTTTTCATGACTAGACCAAACACTAGAATATAGGTAGTAGTTCTGTGAGGACTTTTGTAGTGTTCTGCATAATGAATGAACTCACTTAAGCCCCTATGATAAAATCCACTTGACTGCTCAAAAGGTTAAATGTGTATAAAAAAGCTGCTAATTTGCTATGCTAGAAAGAAGAGTTAAGAGACAGTAAATGAATTGTTTTTCCTTCTCTGATATAATTGTAAGCTTATTGCTTTTTTGTGTTGTAAGTAATCTTTTCATGTGCAATTCACAGTACTATTTATTATTCACTAAAAAAGCTACCTCAACTAAAATATTGCTATAATTGAAGAATACTCAATAAATTGGAAATTCATCATGAGTATGAAAGGAAGCAGGGTAAAAACAGGGAAAAGCAAAAGTTCTATGAGAATCCATGTGACGTGGAAATAGGAACAAAAATAGAATGAGAAAGTAAGACATAGGTCCAAGTGGTCCACAAGCCTTCTTTATAGTTTTGCTTCACATATAATCTTAAAAATAACCCTTTTAAAAAGATGAATTGAATGACTATATTTTTCCTATAATCAAAAAAAGCCAGAAAAAATTACATCAGAGTAATATTTCATAAGTCTTAATGTAAATAACTACGTGTTCTATATTTTGATAGTTGTCTTATCATCTAACATAATGTCATTGTTACAGTCCTGTTGCAAAAGATCTAGGTTGTTAGATGTCTAGTCATTTCCACCTTTTTATTCCAATTCAGCACTTACAGATCTGTGCAAACTTATCCTCCTTATGTGAACCGTGAACTCCCGGTTGTTCAAGCTGGTTTTAGAAAAGGCAGAGGAACCAGAGATCAAATTGCCAACATCCTCTGGATCATCGAAAAAGCAAGAGAGTTCCAGAAAAAACATCTATTTCTGCTTTATTGACTATGCCAAAGCCTTTGACTNGACTCGATGGACGTGAGTCTGAGTGAACTCCGGGAGTTGGTGATGGACAGGGAGGCCTGGCGTGCTGTGATTCATGGGGTCGCAAAGAGTCAGACGTGACTGAGTGACTGAACTGAACTGATCCTCCTTAAACAAAGAAGGCCAAATAAATGATGGAATCATATGAGTCTTACAAGTGTAGACTGCTTAAAATAACTCTAGGTACACATAAACTATGAATTAAGAACTAAATTCCAAAATAGACTTAATTATGTACTTAATGACAATGGGCTGATGCTTTGAAACGGATGTGACCACCAGTTAAAAATATTACTTAGTAGATTGGCATTCTTTTTTTCTCACATAATGAGCTATCCACATTTTACTCTGTATTTGATGCTATGATTCTAGAGAACTGGCAATTTTTTGTTAACTTATACACAAGCTGTATTCTTCTAAAGCAACTATATATATATGTCAAATTCTAAATTGACCATAAAATAATGAAATAACTAAATGATTATAAAATTTTACACAGATTATAATTGGCCTTAAGAAAATTGGAAAGGCCCTGGTTAAAAAGAAAGTAGCCTGGATGATTTCAACTTCAGACTGTAATGTATCTTTAGTGAATCTCTTTTTTTGTCTTTTAAATATGGATTAATATCCATATCTAACTTCAAATATATCGCTTCTCTATAGGGTTAACAAACTTTCTGAACCAGCATTGTTGAAGAGAAGCAGCAGTGCATTCAATAACAACTCTGCTGTTAAAACACCTGTAAACACAATGACAAAACTGTGGCTTAACAGTATCATTTTCTGCTATTTTACTTATATTTTTTATACATGCAGCTAGAGAACCAAACTCAGAAGATGGCTAGAAATGGATATTCATGGAGCTAGAGAACCAAACTCAGAAGATGGCCAGAAAATAGATCATTAATAGCTTTTATTTCCCAAAGCTTCATGAAAATTATCCTGGATGATAAAATATCTTTTGAAACCAAAAAGCCAGTAACTCAGGATTCTGAATCTTTTCTGCACTATGGATACTTTCATCATTCTTGTGATGCCTAGAGGGCCTTCTCAGAATAATGCTTTTCAGTTCACAAAATGAAATAAACAGAAATACAAAGTAATTATCAAAATATTTTTAAATGTGTGATATAATAACATGCGTGCTCATCTATTAACACGTTCAGTAACAGAGGTGGTGGCAGGATCACTATAGTTTCCTATTAGTGAAAACTAAATGGTATTTTCAGTGATGTACAACAAGATAATGTGGTTTGAAAATAACTGTAGTTTCTGTTAGTGGCAAAGTCTTTGGTACTGCTAATGCAATGATTCATTGTTGTCTATATCTGTAATGGATGGAAATTCTGAGTTTCAGAAGGCTATTATTAAAAAAGAAACATACAATTTTTTTTTCCTTATCAAAAAACACAGACACCCTGAATTCTAGCTATCCCGGAGGGTCCTGTAGCCTTGGTCAAAAACTTCGCATTAAGCACTTAAAGGGGATGGGCTAAGAGCATCCTGTATATAAATTCCTGTAGGAAAATGCTCATGTTTTGTTATACTTAAAGCTATTAACAATGGTAGAATCAAGGAATTTCTAATGGGACAGGAAAAGGCATTATTGTTACTGCTGAGTGGATATGAAGCAACATTTATATATGAAATAGCCAGGTTATGGATGTTAAAAAAAAATTGTGTGTCTTCCAGAGTATACCAAAAAATATAAATTGAATTTTATTTTGAACAAACTACCACAAATATCCTTGGATTTCTTGGAGCTAAGAGGCACAGTTTCAACGCTTTGGTGTTTTGTAGTTAGATAATAGTGCTGAGTATTTATAGGCTCCCTTATATAACTATAGTTCTATCCACTTTTCTTGTCAGAATAGTTTATTTTCTGTCCCTGCTCCTGTTTTCCTTGAATTTTAGTATTGAATTTACTGACTTTGCTTTGGCTCTACCTCTTTTTATAGAACCATTTTCCTCCAGTTCAATTTATTTTTAAGTTGGATACTTTATGTGTCCATTCCCTTTAAAGTTCTAAAAAGAATGCGTATTATTGACCAGATAAAGCTATTAAAGTAACTATCATGCAACTTATTTTTAGGGCCTTGGCCACCTTAGTGGCTCTTTGGGGTTTAAGATATGCTCAGAGCTGAGCATTCCAAAACCTGGGAGGAGCAGTCTGTGGCTATTATTTCTTCCTCAACACCTGTTCCATATAGAAGAGGTGAAATCTGGCATTCTCTCTACCACCCACCACACTTATTTCAAGTCTATTAATGATTACAGGATCTAAATTTTTAAAAAAGTGTCTTTTCTTAGGTATCCATCTCCCTGACCATCTCCTATTCTGGAAACATTATTTTCTTTGCCCTCTCTACGTCTTTATTCTCTGCTTCTCTGATGACTCTCTTTTCGTCCCTTGGCAGATAGAATAGCTTTTTCTTAAAGTCTATTTTAGCAGTTGTGTACTCTTTATTCTTTTTAAACTCTCTTTTGACACTAATATTAAACCTTCAGTTCAGTTCAGTCACTCAATTGTGTCTGACTCTTTGCGACCCCATGAATCACAGCACGCCAGGCCTCCCTGTCCATCACCAAATCCCAGAGTTCACTCAGACTCACGTCCATCGAGTCCGTGATGCCACCCAGCCATCTCATCCTCGGTCATCCCCTTCTCCTCCTGCCCCCAATCCCTCCCAGCATCAGAGTCTTTTCCAATGAGTCAACTCTTCGCATGAGGTGGCCAAAGTACTGGAATTTCAGCTTTAGCATCATTCCTTCCAAAGAAATCCCAGGGTTGATCTCCTTCAGAATGGACTGGTTGGATCTCCTTGCAGTCCAAGGGACTCTCAAGAGTCTTCTCCAACACCACAGTTCAAAAGCATCTGTTCTTCAGCGATCACCCTTCTTCACAGTCCAACTCTCACATCCATACATCACCACAGGAAAGACCATAGCCTTGACTAGATGGACCATTTTTGGCAAAGTAATGTCTCTGCTTTTGAATATGCTATCTAGGTTGGTCATAACTTTTCTTCCAAGGAGTAAGCGTCGTTTAATTTCATGGCTGCAGTCACCATCTGCAGTGATTTTGGAGCCCAAACAAATAAAGTCTGACTGTTTCCACTGTCTACCCATCTACACTTTTCCACTCTCATCTGATTCTTGAATCTGAGTCTGTGTTACCAGTCCTTCCTTGAGTTACCATTCACATTTTTATAACTGGCTGTCCTAGCTTACCATGATGTGCCAGTTGCACCTACCATTCAATGTGACTGTGCAGGAAAGAAATTTGTTGGAATCCTCTCCTTCAGGTGAAGCAAAATGCTTCGAAGATTTGACTCAAAACATATACAAGGCTCTTTGTGCTACATGCTGCTAGAAGCTATCACTTCCAAGGCTGCAGATGTAGCTAACATCTGCAGCCAGCGGCATGCCAGGGGTTGGTGTCCCACCCAACTCAGCTCCATGGTTGCCAGTAAAATTTTATTGGTACTATTTGAAACCCTTGGGATTTCAGGAAATCCAGGAAAGCTTTGCACATTTGATAAAAGATTAGATATCATCTATGTTCTTTTCTTTCTCCTGAGAAAAGTGTCTCTGCTATTCAGTGAATTTGATTAAAAAAAAAAAAACAAAACACTAGTGATTTATGCCTGTAATTTTCCCATGATGAAATAACCATTTGAGCCTCACTCTGATAATCAGACCCCAAATTTCACCTAAGCACCCCAAAATGCCATGGTACACATGTAAAGAATAATGAATAGCCCACAAATTACATCTTAACCATGTTTCAACTTGCAAGTCATAGAATGACGTCTTTTCTGGTAGTTTTCCTATAGGAGATTTTTGTCTATAGTGCCATATTTTCTTTGAGTTCTTTTTTTTTTCCCCAAGGGTAAGGATGGGGTGATAATTGAAAAGATTGATATTTATGGTCTGAAAAAAATGCGGTATTTCTCAGTCATATACTACAGTTTTAAATGCTACAAAGATGACATCACATTATCCTGTTCCCACAGTCTCTTAATCTCTGCATACTTTACCTCCCTTTTTTGAGATAGGGATATATTAGAATGAGTTTCTGTTTGGAGAATAAATACAAAATTAATTTTGATCCCTGAACATATGCTATTAAGTGCATAATGGGAATGTTACATAATTTGAAAAACAAGAAGGTCTTCTTGAATGTTTCAGTAATTATTTGTAATGAAATACAAAACTGTCAGGTAATGAGAATCTGATTCAATTTGTTAGATGTACTTAGTAAGTCCTAGGGGATCTATTTGAGCATTCTGCAGATATTTTTACATCTTTCTTTTATTAGATTATCACTTTAAGGTACAGCAGGTGAACTTTCGAAGTGTGACATCTCTGCACAAAATTGTTGGGCAACATTTGGAAAAATATACCCAGAGGCATCTGATTGAAAATGGAACTTCTATGTCAGACACATAAAATCCAATTTGGTTTTGTCATTAAGTCAATTTTTTGTGTTTATTGTTGCAAAGACTTCATCCTACAGTAATGTTGGAGTCATTTCTTCCCTTGAGGGCTATTGATATACTTGTATAGTATTCTGGATTTTTTGTACTTATTGTCATGTCTTTGTACAGAATGTGAGAAACTAAATTAAATAATTATCCATGTTCAAGTATTTATAGTTATAGTTACTTCCATTTATCTCACTGTATATTTATGGGTAGATTTTAAATATTGTGTATCTTGGATTTAACATTATACAGTTAATCTTAAATATAAAACTTTCATCAACCCAGTTACTTTTTCTTTTTTTTTAATGTTCACAAAAGGTGACAGCCTAAGGTAAGCTGTCCTTTTCCTGTCTTACTGGAGTTCTGAATTAATTCCTATTCTATGTATTCAAGGAAAGTAACCTTACGTTGACATTAGGCAATGATTTCAAAGGCAAAAAGCACTGCTAAAGCACCATTTCAAAATTTTAAAACAGAGCAGACTTTTTTCATCTGGAGTAAAACTAGAATTAGCATTAATGATTATTATTTTTTGCTTTTCTTTGATTTCTTGCTATACCTACAAAAGCTAAAGTCTATTTTGTTGTTTTGAAAATCCTTGCGGACACACAAAATAGATAGTTTATGAGATGGATTATCATGATACCTAAATATTTTTTCCATCAGCTGGTCTTAACCCCATATTGTCAAAGCCTAAAAGGCAAGTGATCATCCTAAAAACCTCATCACATGATTATTACACAGCAATCAGAACTCATCCACTTAATATTTGTCTTCATATTAAACAAAGAGCCTGTTTATCCTTGAGCATATTGTCCTTTTTGTGAAATTCTCATTTCGACAGCCCGCCCTCTGTTTGGTACCTACTATTATGTTCCTCTGGCCTCAGTTCAAATGTCATTTCCTTAAACTTCCCCAAACAGAACAGGTGCTCCATCAAGGCTCCCTCTTCATTCACAGTGCTCATGATGTTCTGTAATCAGCTATTATGTAATTCTTGCTTTTCTCTCCCGTTAATCTGCATACTCCACAAGAACAGGAACTGAATTTAACCGCTCTTGGTGCTCCAGCTGTAGTGGGTGGCTACTGTTGGATTTAGGTTGGTGAATGAATTAATTCATACGTTTTCTGAAAATTCTGTACATAGTTAAGAAAAAAAAATCAATTAATATCTGTGGCTAGTTTATTTACTGAACACCTCACTGAATACTTTCACTATGTTATAATACTCGACTTACACAATTTTCTTATTAAATTTATGTGTGTCTTAATTCTCATTTTCATTTTTATTATTTTTAAAACTCTTTATTTTAATCAGAATCTCTTATATTTTACCTTTGGATCTATGTAATATCTGGATATAGCAGACTAGNGTATCTAAGGTTATTAGAGTATTTCAGGGTGGATTGGACACAGGAGTTGAAAATGCTGGCAGGAAAGTGGTTGAAACCCTAGCTTCCTGCCCCACCAAGCACTTAATCTCCATCATTCTCTCTTCCCTCTCTCACATGAAATATCTGCTGAAACAAATGGCTTGTCTCCCATTATCGCAGGTATAAACTGACCTTGTGGTATTCCTATGGGACAGCATACAAAGCCTGAAGAGAGTTTATCAATCTTAACTTCAGAGTGGACGTGAGCAAATTGGTTATAATCTCTGTAATGTCAACTCCCAAGATCCTAAACTCAATCAACTGGGAGCTGGCACTAGCTGTAACCTGCAGGTACTTCTATATGCTGTGTAGTCAGGGGATGGTCTAAGTTCTCAATGTGTAGCACTAAATCATCACTGTGGCAAGGTGCACTTTCTTACTCTGGATTTTCTAAACATTATAAAAAGCCACACAAAAAATCAAAACCATATATCCTCAGCCACAAAGACAATGGGAAGAATCAGAATCCTCATTACATATTCTTATAAATCAATGCAATAAAAACAAATACCCCAAGAGGAACATATTTTACAGTGTGCCTTACATGACCCTTTTTGATCCCTGTTAAGGCACAGAGATGAAGAAGGGAACAGCAGAATGTCAGAGAATATGATAGATAATGAGAGGCACCTCACTATCACATTCATGTCAGAGAACAGTCTGGATTTACATATAGATATTATATAGAGACAAAACCTAGTCAAAGAAAAACAAAATTTTGTTAAACACAGTAGCAAAAACTAACTGGAAGACACTAGATGCAAGGGGGCAATTAAGCTCGAAGCCTATTTCGATACATCCTTCTTAATCTATCAGGTTTCTTTTTTTTCAAGGATACTTTCACATGTGGTGACTTCAATAAAATCTCTAATGGAGAGATGCACAAGCTTTAGTCATCGGTTTCACTTTCTAGCTCACATCCTTCCATTTTCAGTGGGTGGAGGTGATGGAATTCCACCTGAGGTATTTCAAATTATAGTGTGGAAAAAGACTCTTGAGAGTCCCTTGAATAGTAAGGAGATCAAACCAGTCAATTCTACAGGAAATCAACCCTGAATATTCTTTGGAAGGACTGATGATGACGCTCCAATACTTTGGCCACTTGATGCGAAGATCTGACTCATTAAAAAAAACCCTGATGCTGGGAAATACGGAGGGCAAGAGGAGAAGAGAGTGACAGAAGATGAGATGATTGGATGTCATTAGTGACTCAGTGGACATGAGTTGAAGCAAACTCCAGGAGATAGGGAAGGATAGGGAAGCCTGGTGTGCTATATTGTTCATGGGACAAAGAGTCCAACACAGCTTAGTTACTGAACAACAGTAATAGGTAACCAACTGGCTGTCTAGTTGCTCCTTGATCAATACAGTGGCAAAGGCTCGCTCACTAGGCAGTATATTCAGGTCCCATGAACCAAAGGTTCATGCAAGAGCTGGGCCTGGGTGGGCCAAGGACTACTTGAAACTGAATTTAACTTAGTGGGAGGTTAGTTAAACTCTTTGTAGGAAGGTTGCTAGATTAGTTGACTGGATGGCTATGGGTTATTCAGAATAATCCTCTTACTCAGACTCTCCTTTCCTTCCATTCATCCATGCTTGAACCTCCCTTTATTAACTTGTGCTCCGTGTCCTTCTCCAATTATTTTCATTTTTTAAATAGTCTTATTTATTTGTGACTGTGCTTACTCCTCACTGCTGTACAGGCTTTTCTCTAGTTGTGGCTGTGGGGGGCTACTCTCTAGCTGCAAGAAGCAGACTTTTCATTGTGGTTCCTTCTCTTGTTGTGGAGCACAGGCTCAAGAGCATATGAGTACATATGTAGTTGTGGCTCCAGAACTCAAGAGCACAGGATCAATAGCTATGGTACACGAGCTTAGTTGACTTCATGGCCTGTGGGATCTTCCCGAATCAGGGATTGGACCAGTGTCTCCTGCATTGTCAGATGGATTCTTTACCACTGAGCCCCCAGAGAAGCACCCTCCAATTATTTTCAAGCTTAGAAAAATTTTGCTCAGTCTCAAGTATTTCTTTGATATTCACAATTTCATCATTTTCATGAAGATTTTCAGGACTAGTGTGATGAGAATCCCCAGATCATTTTGTTTAATACATAACCCAAGTTAATTCTTCAATAATTTTCCTTGTTTTATTTTATAAATTACCACTGTCAAAGGGGCATAAAGAGAGGCAAAGTGAGAAATAAAATTGTTACTCTGGCTAGAGAGAGAGAGGGAGAGAGAGATGGAGTGAGTGAGTGAGTAAGTGTGTGTGTGTGTATATAAGAGAGAGTAGAGGTGGAAGGTGCTTTCAAGTTTACCATGTTAAGCTCTATCCATAGAGACATCTTGATTTAGAGAAAAATATACAGAATTTTCAATCTTAAGACCTGATTCTAGATTCCTTCCAGTTCTGCTTTTGGCACTAACTTTGAGAGCCTGGGAAAACCTCATAGCCCACATGTCTTAGTTTCCATGTCTGAATTCTCATCTGCATTTGCATTCTGAACTTGCATAATGTTACAATGCTCTAACGTCATTATATACATCAAAGTCATAGCACTATGAAGTTTCTATAAATGTCCAACAATTAATAAACTACACCACTACTGTTTTCATTAGCAAGTATTTGTGCCCAATTCTGGTCTCCTTCCACCAACTATATTCCTGTTATTACCTCTTCCCAGTTTTTGTTTGCTTTTGGAAAGGTGGGTGCTCTGTGCTTCATGGTAAACACTTCAGGCAAATTATTGTCTTATAATTTGATCCATCACTTCAAGACCTTACGGACTTAGGCTTCCAAGAAGACAAATAAATGGTGTTTAAAATTCTTACTAATAGATAGGCCAGCTTAACATGAATCCTCACTAATCTTGACCAAGGTTCTCTGTTTAGAATCCTCTGAATTTATTGTTTGAACAAGAATAACCAGTCTGGGAGGAAATTAGGTCCTATATATACTCAAAAGCCAAAATGAGGCTCATAAAAGTGATGCACTGTGTCTTTAAGGAACTGTTGAGCTCCTCTGAGGTCACAAGATAACCAGTCATATCCCTATCATGCTCTAAGACCCATCCAGGAGTATATATGTACACTAACAACATTTGATTGTTGTTATCATATTTGATAACAACAAATATGAAATGCACATTTTAATATATTAGAAACCCCAGAAGCAATTATTACTAATTTTGACCCAAATTCCAAATTAAATGAAAGTGATGCAAACAGAGGATATATATACATACATAGATATTCACATATATGTGAATACTTACTGTATTGACAATTTCTTCCCATGAATTCCCCTGGGCATTCACAGGAATAGTTAGCAACAAGGTCTGTACATATCCCACCATTTTTGCAGGGCTCAGCTTCGCATTCATTTATATCTGAGGAAAATAGGAAGAAGAGAGAAAGAGAATTATTGGTGAAAAAAGATAGATTTTTAGAAGGTTTTATGCATTTCAAATAAGAGAAAGTCTAAATAATGGCGTGTGTGTATGTCTTGTCAATAATATAAATGGTGCTTACAATAGACAATTTATTAACAATCAAACTAAGTCAAGTTCAAAAGAAATTGAGAATCCAAATCCAACAGCAATAAAACACTCTCTAATCCTGAAAATAAACATGACTAGTTGGGGAAATATTCAGTGTATCCTTAGAATTAAATCAAACAAATTAACCCAGATTGAGAAATGAATTGGTATCACTTACAAGATCTAGAAACCTCCCCAGCAGCAACCACTGCCAATTAACACTGTCTCATTTCATCTTAATTCATTAAAATTCTAACTGACAGAGATGTTTTAGTTTCTAAATAGTTCGCCTTTGATGAATGCGATGAGAAGCAAATTAGAGTTAATAGCTAAAGCTTGTTACATGCAAAGTATAATAAATGTAAATGACGATCATTTCCTAATTTCATTCAAGGGTTTCTAAAGTTAGAATGACTAAAGGGATTTACCTTTGATATTCTATTATTATATCTGATGAAAAATCATATGATATATAAAACATTCAGCAAATTATACTAAATTCCATGCTAATTTTGGATAACAGGGACAATAAATGGGATTTTGAAGAAAAAAAAAGAAAGAATGATGAACTCAGTGAAATATCAGTCACCGATATTTGCAGATCATTTCCTCTAAGCACAGCACTGAGTTTGGTTCTGTGGGATCTAGTAAAGTAATTGGAGGATGTACACGGCTCTGCATCGCTTTCCCTTCTATCATCTGTTTCAACTGAACACCTGCTCTGCTCCTATTCCCACAACTGCGTCTTACCTACCTAAATGCTCTTCCTTGGGAATTTCTTTCTGTGGGTCTTTCCCTCTCACAGTCAATCTGTGAACTTTACAAATGCAGGATCTGTCCAATACTATTCTTTGTACCCCCCCAAATGCCACACACTAGAAGACCACTGCTGCTGCTGCTAAGTTGCTTCAGTTGTGTCCAACTCTGTGTGACCCTAGAGATGGCAGCCCACCAGGATCCCCCATCCCTGGGATTCTCCAGGCAAGAACACTAGATTGGGGTGCCATTTCCTTCTCCAATGCATGAAAGTGAAAAGTGAAAGTGAAGTCGCTCAGTCGTGCCCGACTCTTAGCGACCCCATGGACTGCAGCCTACCAGGCTCCTCCGCCCATGGGATTTTCCAGGCAAGAGTACTGGAGTGGGGTGCCATTACCTTCTCCAATAGTGCCCAATAAATACTGCTTGATCAAATATCACAAAATAGCGGTGCAATCTGAAGAAAATTATTTCAGACATGTAATCTGCCTTCTGATAAACATATCAAAAGCTATTCTAAAGTTCTGGGTTTTCATGGTGCTTAAAACAATATGACCATTAAATTACCCTCTCAATATTAAACAATGACAAAATATTAGAAAACCTCTAGTTTTCCTTTTCCTTTAACTTCTTTCTTATAAACAGGATCTCCTCCTGGAAGCAGATTCGTTCACTCTCTCATTCTCAGGTTATGGCAAAGTTTGGTCTAAATTTCTTTAGGCAGGTGCCCACTTTATAAAAGATTTCTGGTCCTTTTCGATTTCTGATGAACTGCTATATCTTTAGAGTAGAGATAATTCATGACTGTGTTCAGAAATAATCAAAATCATTTAACCACAGTGGAGTGCTCAATCATGTCTGACTCTTTGCTAGTTCAAGGACTGTAGGGCGCCAGGCTCCTGTGTCCATGGGATTCTCCAAACAAGAATACTGGAGTGGGTTGCCATTTCCTACTCCAGGGGATCTTCCCAACCCAGCATGGCAGGTGGAGTTTTTACCACCTAAGCCACCAGGGAATCCCATTTTAAGCAAAAATAACATCAAATAATAGGATTAAATCAGAATCTGATCATTCTAAGAAACAGCTGTGTACTATAAAATATAATGGACTCAAATTTTTAACACTAAAACTTTCAAGAGAGGAAGAAGGAAGGAAGGAAAGAACTAAAGGAAGAATATGTCATTTTTCATTTTCTCACCCGATGAAATATTTAGCTTTTTTTCCCTCAAAAATTCACCTAGTCTTTATTTATATGGGATGAACATGAAACATATTTTCATTAAATTTTGAAAGTGGCACAGAAATCACTGTGTTATTTATTTTCTTACCTGCTCAGTACAAGGTAGGGGCAGTAACTGGCTACTTTGGAACATGCCTAACGTGTCTTTGCCTACATCATATCTATGGCAATTTGTTTCAGGTGAGGTATGTCAGTGGCTGATAAAAAGTTAAATCTTCATGTCTTAAAGAATACATTGCCTTATTTTGTAAAGTTAGACATAAAAAAGTATTCATTTATATATGTATATATATGTATGTATGTATGTATATATATATATACATATATATACTGAGGTGATACTGAGTATTAATGTCTGAAAAAGACCACCTGCTGCTGCTGCTACTGCTGCTAAGTCGCTTCAGTCGTGTCCGACTCTGTGTGACCCTATGGACAGCAGTCCCCAGGCTCCTCTGTCCCCAGGATTCTCTAGGCAAGAATACTTGAGTGGGTTGAGGGGAATAAAATTTGATCTTGGACTTGAGGGGAAGTTTCAGTTAGGATTAATAAAAACAGGATGACAAGGGTATTTTGCCAAGCAGGGATCCAGAATGAGTCACAACTTTGAAGAGGGATGTTCATGGTGCGATGGTGTGTTCAAGTATACAAACAGCAGTTTGTCTGGAGCAGAGAGTGAGAAGGAGGGGGCTAGAAACCAAGTATGGGGATGTAGGTAGGGGCCAGATTACCATGTATGCCCCGTGTCAGCTAAGGGAGACAGGATTTCTCTTTTGGCACTGAAGATGTGGAGCTGGCTGGGAAGGTAGCTTCTGTACCCTGGTTTCCTAGTAAGACCTAGAAAAGCCACATGCAGAATGGACTTAAGAAATGAATGCAGGAAGGCTGCATAGAGACTCACCCAGCATTTGAAGCTAAGGTTAACAACATACATTTTAATTCTCATGTAAGAGAATTACCTTATCTGAGCATTTCTCATTTCAATATTGACCTATATCACAAGCAAAATCAAACTCAGCTCTTGCAGCTTTCAATGATAACAGAAGGAAATCTTCACAGCTGATGATATGAGACCAATCAAGAGTTATTATATATACTTTTAGGATATGTATGTACCATTTTTCTTTGCTTCCTCATTTCTTCTATGTTTTTAAATAATAAGTAATACTTTACATAGGAGAATGTGAATTTAATTGAGATTAAGCAACCTTTGAATTTCTATCTACTTGTTCATCAGACTGGGTCTACAATCACCAACAATGAAGTTAAAATTAACAATATTTGTTTCTAGAAATACAGTTATACCTTTACCCAGGGGTTAACTTGAGGTGGAATGAACTGAAATTGCATTTGCTGAAGAGAAAATGCTTTCTAGCCATTATTCAGTTTGTGATTAAAAAAAAAAGACCTTTTACTGTTTATGCATTTTTTTAGATAAAAATAACTACCTTAACCTAAATTCATAAAATGAAAAACACTATATTGAATTTCATACTTTAATAAAGTAGCAAAATAACTAAAACATTTCTATGTACACACTAGTAACATGGAGGCTCAGATAACAGATGCAAATTACACAGGAGCTTTTATATATCAATATAATGTAAGAGTTCTTACAGGAGTGAAGGCTATTTGCACAGTGATTAACACTGAAAGGAATCTAAATGGAAACAGACCTCAATTTGGATAAATCATGTTTAATTAAAGACTGGATATAAATGTTCACAGAATATAATGTAATGAAAGTTAAACTCCTTTGTAATAAATCACATACATCTCTCTTTGTCATAGATCATGCCATTACCATTTCCAGAAAAAAGTCCTCATATCTTGGACTCCAAAATCACTGTGGACCATGACTGCAAGCATGAAATTAAAAGATGCTTGCTGCTTGGGAGGAAAGCTATGACAAACTTAGTGAATTTAAAAGCAGAGACATCATTTTGCTGACAAAGGTCCATATAGTCAAAGCTATGGTTTTTCTAGTTGTCAGGTCTGGATGTGAGAGTTGGACCATAAAGAAGGCTGAGCACCAAGAATTGATGCTTCTGAATTGTGGTGTTGGAGAAGACTCTTGAGAGTCCCTTGGACTGCAAGGAGATCCAACCAGTCAATCCTAAAGGAAATCAACCCTAAATATTCATTGGGAGGACTGATGTTGAAGTTGAACCTCCAATACTTCAGCCACCTGATGGTAGACCTGACTCATTGGGAAAGACTCTGATACTGGGAAAGACTGAAGGCAAAAGGAGAAGGGGGCAGAGGCAGAAGATGAGATGGAGATGGCACCAGAGACGCAATGGACATGAATTTGAGCAAACCCCAGGAGACAATGAAGGACAGGAAAGCCTGGCCTGCTGCAGTCCATGGGGCCACAAAGAGTCAGATATGACTTAGCAACAGCCACAATGAATTCCAAATACACTGAGATATTCTAAAGTATTTTATAACTAAGAAAATTTTGATACAGCAATTCTATATAAAAATAGGAATTTATATATTTGGTTACTTTAATAGTTCATTTATAATTATTACTTTTTGAGTTTTTTAGTTCTATGACTGCTTCCCTGAGAATTGTTTTTAAAACTAGCATCATTCAAAGCTAGATTTCATAACAACACCTCTAGCTGAATCCTGATTCCTCACTGAAAACATTAAACTTTGCTGCCTACCCTCTAGCTGACTGAAGGACAGTGTTAATAGTTGAGCACAAATTCCCAGATATAAACTCATGGTGCATGTGTGTGAAGAAATTAAAAAGCAAAGCAAAGGAAGGAAGGAGAGAAATAGATGAGAGAGTAGATAGCTGATCACAGTAGCACGCATATCTTTGAAACAAAAAGTACTCTACAAGGGTTTCCAGCCTCCTTTTCTGTTGTAAATACAAAAACTCATCAGTATTATATGCATAACTTAGTTTCTTTATCTTTACCATTATTTTGCCGTTAGCCCACCTTACCCAGATTTGGAAAGGTATGCTGCAGTCTTTCCTCTTAGGATTGGCTTTTTGCTAACAGAAATAATGTAAACCCATGCATTCTCTGGCAGTGTCACTGTAAAGAAGTCTAGTAATTGCAAAACACATATATTCATTATGATCATTCTGAGTACTCAGGAACTTGCACACATTTGCATCATAAGTGCTCAGTTACTTCGAGTCTTTTTTTCTTGATCTTTGTTAGACCCATCGCTGTGCAAAATATAGCCCCAAGCCCATGAAACTGACTTCAGAGTAGTAGGTTAGCACAGAGTTTTTAAAATCAAAATTATATTGGATTGGTCAGAAAGTTCATTTGGGCTTTTCCATCACTTACAGAAAAACCCAAATTAACTTTTTGGCCAATCCAATATTTGCTAGTTCCTTTATCTGTGTCTTCAAAAAACGGTGACTTCTCTGGGCATGATTCTTGCTACAGAAATGCTGTTGCTTCTTCTCAGATAATTATATTTAAATAATCTGTAATCCCATTCTTTGTTATAGACTCCACGAACTGGCCAGAGATGAAATGGAGATTTCTGAAGTCTAATTTGCTAAAATATCCAGTGGAAACTTTCAAAATGAATTGACTAAATAGCTAATTAATTAATTAGTTTTCAAACTGGCTGCCATTTGCAACATGCAGAATAGAAATGACTGCCCATTGCATTCGTGGGCCATCGGAGTCCCAGCTTAGCCTTGTTTCTCTCCAGAGCTCCCGAGGTGGGCAGCATCTAGCCCCAGTCATTCAACTACATTTACTTTGCCAACTTGGCCTGGGATGTTTTCAATACTGACCATCATTTAGACTAGGACACCCGATCCTTTTTAGGACAGAAATTCATGTAACCTCCTCTTGAACGGAGGAAAAAAGACAACTTAATTCATTCGAGAAATGACCTCCTTTTGATCCCCAAGTATATTCAGGTCCCATGGGCATCAAGAAAGAGCAACTGATTGTCAGGCTGAGCACCCTCATTTTGATATATTAAAAGGACACCATAATTAAGCCCTTTTTTTCTTCTCAAAGACATAATTCCTTGGCTCCCTTATTCCCTTCCCTCAGGTTGTCTTTTTTCCTGCAATATTGTTATTGACTGTTAATTAGCCAGCAAGAGCTTATTTTCAAGAGTCTGCTCTTTTTGATCCTTAACAACCTATCTTCCCTGGGCTCCCCATTAGCAATTAAATAGTCTCCAGACCTCCTGTGAGTG
Source organism: Neotragus pygmaeus (assembly GCA_006410875.1). Classification (NCBI taxonomy): domain Eukaryota; kingdom Metazoa; phylum Chordata; class Mammalia; order Artiodactyla; family Bovidae; genus Neotragus; species Neotragus pygmaeus. The sequence continues at coordinate 598,302 of SJYV01021426.1, read as the reverse complement.
ACTGTCTTTTAAAATTTGACCTTTTATTTTTTTTTTCTTATCTAAAGACTATGGTTATTCAATTTTTCTTTTAAGGCTGAATAAATTATGATGAATTTCTAGGAATTCTGTCCTCCCTCTCAGATACTGAATTTAATTATGTCATAATCAGAATAATCTACAGGATTCCCCAATCATTTCTGGGAAAAGACAGTATATTTTTAATTATGTGTGCTTGAACGCTGTTTTGATCCGGCCTTTTGCTATACTGCTAGCAATTCCTTTCAAAATAGCAAATTAAAATGAGCCTTCTTCAATCAGAACATATCACCCACAAACCTTTTATAATAATTTATGATAACTTTTATTACCAAGAACAACAGTGTAAAAAAATATCCAAGAGGTATTTACCCATCACCACTTACTAACAAAGATAGTATTCTATGCTCATCTGTATGACATCCTGAAACTTATTTTGGGACCTCAATTTTGATGCAAAAACCTCTGCTCCTGGTAACCAGCTAGAGCCCAATTCTCTAGAATGTTTCCATATAAAATTACTTCAGTAAGGCTTTATTTGTCTTAATCAGATATTGGCAGAAAGATAAGACAGCCATTCCAAGATACTTATAAAGCCAAAACCAGGGAATATGGAAGAAGGGTTGAGGGAGAGGTAATCAAGAGGGTGATACAATTCAAATATTAGAGGCCTTGAAGAAATTCATTTAAAAAGCTATATGAAAAACACAGTAGATGCCAAAACGAACCAATGTCTCTGGTAAAATTTTTTACCAAAGAGCAAACCATTGCAAAGAACCCTTGGGGACATGTGGCATAGTAAGTTGACCTGCAATAAATACTTGCTGATTGGCAAGAAAGAACTGAGAATATTAGAGACCTGGGGAATCTCCATGTGTACTAGGACAGTGAATTCCTTGACTGGGGCAGATGTACCAGGCTATTTCTAAAGGGGTTCTATTAAAGAAAATGGATTTAGAGCAATGCTTTCTTTAAAAGTTAGAACTTTAAAATACACCAGATACAGTCACCACACTAGAGATTCTAATTTAAATGGACTTGAGTGGAATGAAGGCATATTTATGTTATACATTTTAATATTATACAGTCAGCCTAAGATTCTAAGGGTAACCAGGGTTGATAGTACATAGAACCTCTGTGTATAAGCCCATCTATCCATCCACCTATCCTCAGTTCTCTGCTAGGTTCCGAGAATGCAAAGATTACTATATCATGGGCCCTTACTTTCCTCAAGGCTCTTATAGTACAGTAGACAGACAAAAAAATGACCAGTTACAGTACAAAGTAACAAGTGCTCTAAAAAATGGATGCTAAGTTTCTCAAAGAAATTTCAAATATCAATAACTAAATTACTCTAGCAGGCTAGACAATGTCAAGTTTGAGAGGAGTCTGACTGTGGAAAACACATTATGTCAAGTTATAACTAATTACTCTGCAAGTTATTTTTCTAAAACAATAAGCATCTTATTATTCTGCAGATCTGAGAGTGACTCCTCATTGTCCCTTGGTTCTCTGCTCCAAGTATAAAACTTATATGTTTCCCAATTTCCTATTTTTATTATGTGTGATATAATTTATATACTTTTGCATATTGATAATGGTCTATCCAAAATTAATTACTCTATTCTGTCAGAAGCATGTTAAATTAGTTTGCTAGCAGTTCTCTCAATTTTAGTGGTTGAAGAAACACAAGCTGGAATCAAGATTGCTGGGAGAAATATCAATAACCTCAAATATGCAGATGAAACCACCCTTATGGCAGAAAGTAAGGAGGAACTAAAAAGCCTCAAGTGAAAGAGTAGAGTGAAAAAGTTGGCTTAAAACTCAACATTCAGAAAACGAAGATCGTGGCACCTGGTCCCATCACTTCATAGGACATAGATGGGGAGACAGTGGAAACAGTGTCAGACTTTATTTTGGGGGGCTTCAAAAATCACTGCAGATGGTGACTGCAGCCATGAAATTAAAAGACATTTACTCCTTGGAAGAAAAGTTATGACCAACCTAGATAGCATATTCAAAAGCAGAGACATTACTTTGCTGACTAAGGTTTGTCTAGTCAAGGCTATGGTTTTTCCAGTAGTCATGTATGGATGTGAGAGTTGGACTGTGAAGAAGGCTGAGCACCGAAGAATTGATGCTTTTGAACTGTGGTGTTGGAGAAGACTCTTGAGAGTCCCTTGGACTGCAAGGAGATCCAACCAATCCATTCTGAAGGAGATCAGCCCTGGGATTTCTTTGGAAGGAATGATGCTAAAGCTGAAACTCCAGTACTTTGGCCACCTCATGCGAAGAGTGGACTCACTGGAAAAGACTCTGATGCTGGGAGGGATTGTGGGCAGGAGGAGAAGGGGGCGACAGAGGATGAGATGGCTGGATGGCATCACTGACTCGATGGACATGAATCTGAGTGAACTCCGGAAGTTGGTGATGGACAGGGAGGCCTGGCGTGCTGTGATTCATGGGGTCACAAAAAGTCGGACACGACTGAGCAACTAAACTGAACTAAGGTTCAACTATTTTGGATTTTTTTCTATAGTGAGCTATCAAAAATCGATAACTGGCTAAACGAGTTGGGATTCACATGGGAAGCACAGCTATGATTCACATGGTTGCTTTTCACCCACCCATTCACTCACTCACTCACTCATTCCTTCATTCATTAAAACTCTGGTGAGTACCTTCCATGAATCAGATTCTAAAATATATCATAGGATACATCAGGGAATAGGGATAGCTCCTCCTAAAAGAGGTCTTACCTCCTATAAGTCTATCCAGAGAGATAATTATAATAAAATGTGTGCTGCATATCATTATGTACAAAATGTTCTGTGATCACAGATGAGGTAACAGTTTTCTCTAGAGGAGATGTGGAAGAATGCTGAAAGAAGGAGATACTTGGTCCATGTTTAAAGGATCAGCAGGAGATTTTTAGATGTGTTAAAGTGGGAGGGAACACAAAAGGATGCAATGTTTTCAGTGAGAACTGAGCACTTTCAAATGTCTGGATATGCACACGGACTAGGTGTGTGGAACTACTAGGGATGGTGGTGACTAGCTAGTCTGGGACTAGATTTTTAACCCTTACAAATCAAATTAAGGAGTTTGAACTTTAGTCCTTGGATACTGGAAAGTTAATAGAGAATTTAAGAACAGTGGAAAGGGGGGCAGGGATTCAATAGATCTATGGTTTAAAAAGCTCATTCACTCTAAAATTTCATTACTGGTAACATTTGGAAAAGTAATTCAAAAACTTGGAAGGGAAATTTAAATTGACTCTATATCACTCAGATCATACATATAACATGATGACTATAGCATGCATTTTTAAACATTAAGTTTGATTTTAAATGCATAGAGACTTCCTAATATTTAGGGTTGCCAGATTCAGCAAATAAAAATACAAGATGTCCATGCAATATTTGACTCATAGCTTATCAAAAAAATTTTATGTGCAATTCAAATTCACCTTGCCATCCTATATTTTATTTGGATATCCTACTTGCATTGTCAACTAGAATATGATCTCTCCATATTTTCTTTCTTTCCTTTTATATAAGCACTTTAATTTTAGCAATATGGCCATGCTTTCCATTTTGTATATTCAGCAGTCCCTAAGGAAAACTACCTGCAGTAGAAAATCATTATTGACAAATGAGTCCTCCTCAGGTTTTTGTTCAAACTAAAATTTATTGCTTGAATTCAGCAAAGCAGTTCATAATCTTTAGAATTTACCTGTATGTAAGCTTCAGTGTATTTATATAGGTATACTTGTATATATACTTCAGCCATGTAAGAGCCAAAGAAACTCACTTCAAATAGACAAGCAGTTGGGGATTTCAGAAATAAAATATTAAGATGTTCATTAAGCCAAAATCACTTAAGAGTTTAAGAAAAATTACTAGGATGAATAAAAGAATTGAGGGAAAATTTGAACTCTTATCAGCAAATTAATTCAAAACAGTTTGGAATATACAATATGCATGAAACTTACCGTAACCACTTATTTCACTACATATACAAGTTGTAAGTAGAGAGTTTAGCATCGATATATCATTTTTTAAGACATATATTTTTATCAAGAGAAGCTTTTAAAGGAGTAAACTGAAACTTCCATTTCACCAGGCTGAAGTATTTTTCTCTTCAATGACAGTAATAAGCAACAACGATAGACAATAACTTATACTAAAAATGATGAGCCACTAAAAGCATATAAGCAATGCCACATTTAAATAACAGGCACTGATACACAGTTAAACTTTGAATACATAGAAACTTTAGCTCTAGAATTAATTTCTTAAAAATAACTCTGCAATTTATATTAAGTATGTACAAATAGTACTCTGGGATGACAACCTATTGACAACAATTAGCACATTCAACCACTTCTATTATGAGTCAAACATTGTTTTAAGCATTTTGTATTTATTATCACACCTTCTGCTGCTGCTGCTAAGTCACTTCAGTCGTGTCTGACTCTAATGTGACCCCATAGACGGCAGCCCACCAGGCTCCCCCATCCCTGGGATTCTCCAGGCAAGAACACTGGAGTGGGTTGCCATTTCCTTCTCCAATGCATGAAAGTGAAAAGAGCTACATACTATTATCATGAGTGTTTTCCAGATGAATGACTTGAGACATTGAAAATATAAAAAACTAGCCCAAAGTCACATGGTAAAACTGAGATTAAAACCCAGATAATTTATCTTCAGAATCTGTATTATTCACCAGTTAACTTCACCACCACTAGGAAATATGAAAGTCTTTCACTCTCACTTCATGGTTGCTTTCAAGGTGCCACTCTATATGCTGAGGAGGGCAGAAAAGTCACACTACCTAGTCCTTGATCTACAAATGTAGTGGGATTCCCAGTGGTTCAGTGGTAAAGAATCTGTCTGGCAATGCAGGAGACATGGGAGATGTAGTCTCTGGCTGGAGAAGATGCCCTAGAGGAGGATATGGCAACCCACCCCACTGTTCTCGCCTGAAGAATTCCATGCTGCTGCTGCTGCTGCTGCTGCTAAGTCGCTTCAGTTGTGTCCGACTCTGTGTGACCCCACAGACGGCAGCCCATGAGGCTCGCCTGTCCCTGGGATTCTCTAGGCAAGAACTCTGGAGTGGGTTGCCATTTCCTTAGAGAGCCACAAATCCCATAGAAATCCCACAGACTGAGCAGGGGCAGAGTAATATTAGTATTGCCACTCTAGGGCAAATACTCCAGTACTAAAATTTTAGTTTGGAATACTTTTCCCTAATACTTTTGTTCCTTTCAGTAATTTTTCTCATACTCTTAGTTTAGGCTTAATAGGCATCTGTTTTAATTTTATTCCTGAAACCCACATCGTTGTCTATTTAGAAATGGACATCTTTGGTTCTTACATTCTTTTATACTTGCCTTTTAACCTTACATTCTGATGAAAATAATACATTTTTGTTTCTTTAGAGAGGACACAGATCTATTTTATACCTGTACAGTTGGAATTTTTATTTTTCAAAGGAGATAATTCACATTTAAAAAAAATCTTTGTTTGCAAGATAACACACACCCAGAGAAATACACAGAGCAATAGAGTTAAATGAGTTATTGTTGAGACAGTCTGTGCGACAGTCACCAAGGTCAAACACAAGAATAATGCCCGCAATTCAGAGCCTTCCTTTGTCCTTCCAGTCACAACTTCCCCTCCATCCCCACAAACATAACTGATTTCCTGCTTATTATGGCAATCCAAGCCTCACTCTTTCTATGGTTTAGAGTTCTGTTGTCTAAATACACATTCCTAAATAGTACCTTTTATTTTTACCTTATACTTGAAATTTATATTAGAAAAAAGAAATCATTCAATATGTGCTCTTTTGTTTGAGGCTTCATTCACAATGGTTCTATAGGTAGTTTCAGTGAGTTCATTTTCACTGCTTTATGATATTTCACTGTAAAATGTATGACAATGCGATTTCCCTTTCTATTGTTAATGGCACTTATGTTGTTAAAAATGAAAGCATCCATGAGTGCACTTGTACATAAGTGTATTGAACTTTCTCTGGGTATACCTAGGAATGAGATGGCTGAGTCATTTATATACTTTGGTAGATAATGCCAAACTGGTTTTTAAGTGGTTGCACCAACTTGTACTTCGATCAGCAACTTAATTCATAATATTTTTGAAGATACAATACACATGAAACTTGCATTTAATCACTTGTTTCATATACAAGTTGTAAGTAGAAGGGCTTAATACCAATATATCATTTTAAGATATTTTATCAAGAGATTTTTTTTTAAGGGAGTAAATGAAAACTTTCAACTCACCAGGCTGACTTATTTTTCTCTTTAATGATCATGATTTTTTTTAAACATTGCAGTAACTTATACTAAAAATGAAGAAGCACTGAAAGCATATTGGGCATATCATAATTAAATAACAGGCAGTGATACACAGTCACATCTTATATATAAAGAAAAATAATTTCACTTAACTCTAGAATATTTCTTAAAAATAACTATAAATCAGTCTCACCTACATATATATGTAGACTCAGGTAATAAAATAAGAATGGTTCTGACTTTTATATTTTAATACCTTTGAAATTTTATATCATAGGCATAGTTAAAAATAATGAATTCTATTATACTTTAAAGCTGCTCTATGGATTAAATGATGTAATTTATGGGAAAATATCAACTTTAAGGACCAAAAAACTACTGTCTACAGTATTATAATATGGGCTAATTGATATTTCTATTGTTCAGTTGAACGTTTATTTATCATGTTGCCGGATAAAAAACATAGGTATATTTTTAATAAGACTTTCTGTACACAGATACTTCTACTTTGGGAGTTATCATCAGGGTAAATAAATGGGTAGCAATTTAGAAAGTGTTCTACAGAAGAGCAGCCCTGCCCTGGAGAGGCATGAAAGTGCCACAACTGCAAAGCCCATAGGAATTTTGATCCACTGAATGGGGCAATTTAACAGACACCCTCTTTCTAAAATGGTGCCATTTACTATTTTTAAAACTAGTATATTGACTCTCCATATGTTAGGTCTAAGAGATCACCGAGCTCTGTATCTGATAGACATACGTTATGGCTGGTAGAGAACATTCCTTTCAAAGTTCTCAGGCATTTCAGTTTCCACCAGAATAAAACAGCTGGGTGGCTAGATTACCTCAGTTCCAGGACCTCAACTGCATAATTATAGGAGGTTTCCTGGCAGAGCTGGAGGCAACACCACATGGGCCACACTCAAGGCCACCATGGAAGTTTCTGCCTCAGCAGCTGACTCACTCCTCAATGCCAAGTGTGCCTACAAGCTGCTAATCTGTATATTTTATTTTTTCTCCCATATTTATTGTTAAGGATGCCAAGTCAGCTTATTTTCTTCATTAAAGTGATAATGTACTGGGATTCAAGAGAAATCTTGCTTCTGGCCAAGGCAGAGTACAAGAATGAGAAGTGCCCTTCTGTCTGAAACCACCAAAAAATAAAACAGACAAAACATATGAGACAAGAGTTTTCAAGACACTTGACATTAGGAGAGAAAGGGTAGTAACAGACCAGCTGAGTTCTACAACTGCCCAAGTTGACTGCCTTAAGAGAGATTCCAAGCCATGGCACACTGAGGAAGAACCCAGGTGGAATCTGGCCAACTCCATGAATTAAAAAGAGGAAGATAAGAGTCTGGAGAGCCCAGGAGGCTGGAGTTTGCGAAACAAAGTGGCTATAAAGAGGCAGCTCTCAGGGACCTGCAGAGCATGTCCTGAATCCTGCAGTGCTCGCTCGGGAGTTCAGCAGAGTGTGGAGCAACCCACACAAGTGAAGAAAATACCGAGGAAGGAACCATCCAATTGGCCCAGCATGCATGTGTGCCCAGTCACTCAGTCGTGTCAGACTTTGTGACCCCATGAACTATAGCCCACCAGGCTCCTCTGTCCACAGGATTCTCCAAGCAAGAATACTGGAGTGGGTTGCCGTTTCCTTCTCCAGGGGATCTTCCTGCCTCAGGGATCAAACCTGCATCTCTTAAATCTCCTACATTGGCAGGAGGAATTTTTACCACCTGGACCAGAGGGAGCAATACTTGGGGATAACACCGGCCAGGAAAACTAGCAATCCCTCCAATTAGACTGGGAAACAAACTAATTCCTGGGGCCCTGAGCAGAGAGGCAGTGAGTTAATTACTCCTGCATTAAAAATACTACTGGTCCCACCAAACAAATTTCAGAAGACTCAGAAGAATAAAATCATTTTCAAGTAATTTAACCTTGTTTACGAAAGCTCAAGAAGATATACAGGAATACAGTGTATCTAGCAGTCAACATGGTAAAATTCATGTCGGGAATCCAGTCACGGTTAACAAACATGTGAAAAAGTAGGTAACAAGCATATGAAAACTGTTATAACTGTGCTACATATATTGGTAATGTTAAATACAGATATGGAAAATATAAAAAGAGACCCAAATTGAACTTCTAGAGATGCAAACTACAACATGAGATGAAAAATACACTAGAAGGAAATAAAGCAAATTAGATACTTCAGAAGAAAAGATCAGTAAATATTTAAGATGTAATAGAAACTATACAAAATAAAATACAGACAGGAAAATAACCTGGACATCATGAGTTGTGGGACACACACAAATAGGTAGCCTAAAATAGATGCAATTGGAATCCCTGAAAAGAATGGGCAGAAAAATATTTGAATACATAATTTTTCCAAATATGATGAAAACTATATCTGCATATCCAGGCACCAGAAATGCCAAACACCAGAAATATGAGAAAACTAGACAAAGACTCAATATGATTACAAAAGATGTAAAAGTAATTCTGTAGATGTCACCTTTTCAGGAGATAATTCGGGAACAACTATTTAAATAAGTACATGACAATTACAAACAGATAAATAAAACAAGTAGTCAGATCCATATCATACAGTACATGCAAAAATTAATGAAAAATGAATTATAGACTTTAGAATAAAACCTAAACCTCTAAAAAAAATTAAAGGAGAAAGTCTCTTGGGATTCAATTTTAGGCAAAGATTTCTCAGACATAGCATCAAAAGTATGAGCCACCAACAATGATAAATTATACTTGAACAAAAATTATAAAGGTGCATTTTTCAAAATCAATTTTAAGAAGTAAGCCACAGATTGGGAGAATATATTTGCAAATCTAACATCTGATAAAATACTTGTATGCAGAATATATAAAGAACTCTCAAGACTCAATAGTAAGAAAATGACAAAAAATGGACAAAAGATCTCAACATCAGAAAAAAAAAATGAATGGAAAAACATAAGATGTTTAACATCATGTGTCAATAGAGAAATCCAAATTAAAACCAAAAAGGTATCACTACACAATTTTTACAATGACTAAAATGAAAAAGACTGACCATAACAAATATTAATGAATATGTACAGGAATTGAACTCTTATATACTGCTGGTAAGAATGTAAAATAATACAATCAGCTGGGAAAATAGTTTGACAGTTTCTCCAATATTTAAACATGCATTTACCTTATGGTCCAGTCAGTCCTCTCCTAGATACTGACCCAAGATAAGTAAAAAGTCATGTCCAAATGAAGACATGTATGAATATTCACAGTTGCTTTATTTGTAATAACCAAAAAATAGAAACAACCCAATGCCCATCAGTCAGTGAACAGCTCAAACGATTATGGTTTATAGCTATATAATTTGAGTATTACTCAGCAATAGAGATGGAGAAGGCAATGGCACCCCACTCCAGTACTCTTGCCTGGAAAATCGCATGGATGGAGGAGCCTGGTGGGCTGCCGTCCATGGGGTCGCGAAGAGTTGGACTGATCGACTTCACTTTCACTTTCATGCACTGGAGAAGGAAATGGCAACCCACTCCAGTGTTCTTGCCTGGAGAATCCCAGGGATGGGGGAGCCTGATGGGCTGCCGTCTCTGGGGTTGCACATAGTCAGACATGACTGAAGCGACTTAGCAGCAGCAGCAGCAATAGAGAAGAATGAAACACTGGCACAAGCAATAACATGAAAGGTTCTCAAAATAATTATGATGAGTGAAAGAAAACAATCCAAAAAGTACATTTATTTTTGACTCTATATGACTTTCTAGAAATGCAATCTAATCAATAGAGACAGAAAGAAAATCAGTAGTTATCTAGGATGAAACTGGAAGGACAGATGGGAAGGATTATAATGGGGAGGGAGAAACTTCTGAGGGTGATGGAAAGTGCTCAAAATCTTCATTAAGATGGTTGTTTCACTGGAAAAAGAACTGCCATATGACCCAGCAATCCCACTGGTAGGCATGCACATTGAGGAAATCAGAATTAAGAGAGACACATGTACCCTGATGTTCACTGCAGCACTGTTTACAACAGCTAGGACACGGAAGCAACCTAGATGTCCATTGGTAGACAAATGGATAAGGCAGTTGTGGTACATATACACAATGGAATATTACTCAGTTATGAAAAGGAACCCATTTGAGTCAGTTCTAATGAGGTGGATGAAACTGGAGCCTGTTATATAGAATGAAGTAAGTTAGAAAGAGAAACACCAATACAGTATATTAACGCAAATATATGGACTTTAGAAAGATGGTAACAATGATCCTATATGCAAGTCAGCATAAGAGACATAGATGTAAAGAACAGACTTTGGACTCTGTGGGAGAAGGCGAGGGTGGGATGATTTGAAGGAATAACATTAAAACATGTATATTACCATATTTAAATAGATAACCAGTGCAAGATTGATGTATGAAGCAGGGCACTCAAACTTGGTGGCCTGGGACAACCCAGAGGGATGGGGTGGGGGGGGATGTGGGTGGGAGGTTCAAGGTGGAGGGACACATAGAAAAACCACCACAACAGTGTAAAGTAATTATACTCCAATTAAAATAAGTAAATTAATTTTAGCAAGATGGTGGTTTCACCATCTTGCTATATACGTAGATGCGTATACATGTTGAAATGTATTACACTGTATATTTTATATGTGTGTATTTTATTGTGTGGCAAGGATACCTCAACAAAGATATTGAAGACAGTGATTATGTCAAGGTTCTTTCTATAATCCACTTATTTACCATCTGTGGGTTTAGTTGTACACAGACATATGCACTCATGCACACACACCCTGCATCACAATAACAGGCCCACAATATTAATGAGGGACATCAGCCTTCTGAAATTCACATCAGAGATGGTTTGTTTTCTTTTACTCTTACACTTCAAACTGAAAGCCATGTAGCCCAAATGAAATGAGGCAGGCCTTATTGGGAAGATTGAGTAGTTTAATAAAACATACTAATAGAAGGAGCTGTATTCATAAAAATGACAAAAATACTAATTTTTTCACAGAAGTTCACCTCCTGCTTCGCAGGTTATTTTCATCACTCAAGAAAGGCTTTGCAGGAAGCCTTAAATGAAGACGAATGGGAAAAAAAGTAACATAACTGCAAGATCTTCTATTGCTCATATATTTTTGGTTTCAGATTGGATTTATTTCTGATATGGCTGACTGTCAGAAAACTGAAGATTATTAAACTATAACTGAGGTTTCCCATACCTTCACTAATAGTTATTTCCCAGAAATTTTTCAGCACTAAGTTCATAGAGCATATTGATGTGTATGTACCCTGGACTCTTAGGATCTATTTAAGAGGTTGTAATTTTCATATAAAAAGAATGACATGCATTTCTCTAGTTTTCTTTGCTCCTATATGAGATGTATGACTTTAAATACACAGGTACACATGCATATTTAAAAGGCGACTTTTATTATTAATTCATTTTAACATACAGTAAGATGGAAATCTCAGTGCTATTAATTACTTACTATGTAATTTCCCATTGTAAAAGTAAGCCTTCAGGGCAACAATTTTCATCATCTGCAATGAACCTGATTAAAATAATTGGCTATTTCCATAACAAGTGCTTTAACAAATGATCCTATGTCAAAGAGGACCTGGTCTGATTAGAAACTGTATTGTCACATTATGCTATTATCAGATTAATGCAAATAGAGCTTAGTTCCTTTTAATAAAATCCAATGACTTGTGAATTGGACTATCAGTTAACTATCGGTTAATAGTAAGCATAAGTGTAACCCCATCTCCTTAATTTAGTTGTCTAATTTGGCCCTGAGTATAATGACTTTAATTTACACAGCAAAATGTACTTCCCCACCCTTGTTAAGTCTCCATCAGTGTTTCAGAGAATAAAGGAAGAGAAGTGAAGATGAGACGCTAAAGGCAAGGAGATAAGGAAAGCTATATCCACCTGAATGCAGAGTTCCAAAGAATAGCAAGGAGAGATAAGAAAGCCTTCCTAAGTGATCAATGCAAAGAAACAGGAAAGAGTGGAATGCAAAAGACTAGAGATCTCTCCAAGGAAACTAGAGATACAAAAGGAACATTTCATGCACAGATGGGCACAATAAAGTACAGAAATGGTATGGACCTAACAGAAGCAGAAGATATTAAGAAGAAGTGGCAGGAAGATGCAGAACAACTATACAAAAAAGTCCTTCATGGTCCAGATAACCACTATAGTGTGATCACTCACCTAGAGCCAGACATCCTGGAATGCGAAGTCAAGTGGGGCTCAGGAAGCATCACTATGAACAAAGTGGAAGTGATAGAATTCCAGTTCAGCTATTTTAAATCTTAAAAGATGAAGCTGCTCTGAAAGTGCTGCACGCAACATGCCAGCAAATCTGGAATACTCAGCAGTGGCCATAGGACTGGAAAAGGTCCTATGAAAGAAAGGCCAAATGCCAAAGAATATTTAAACTGCCACACAATTGCACTCATCTCACATGCTAGCAAAGTAATGCTCAAAATTCTCCAAGCCAGGGTTCCACAGTACGTGAACTGAGAACTTCGAGATGTTCAAGCTGATAAAGAAAAGACAGAGAAACCAGAGATCAAATGGCCAACATCTGGTGGATCACAGAAAAAGCAAGAGAGTTTCAGAAAAACATTTACTTCTACTTTATTGACTACACTAAAACCTTGATTGTGTGGATCACAACAAACTGGAAAATTCTTCAAGAGATGGGAATTCCAAACCCCTTACCTGCCTCCTGAGAAATCTGCATGCAGGTCAAGAAGCAACAGTCAGACCGGACATGGAACAATAGGCAGATTCCAAATTGGGAAAGGAGTATGCCAAGGCTGTATATGGTCACGCTGCTTATTTAATTTATATGCAGAGTACATCGTGAGAAATGCTGGGCTAGATGAGCACAAGCAGGAATCAAGATTGGCAGGAAAAATATCAATAACCTCAGATATGCAGATGACACCACACTTATGGCAGAAAGCGAAAAACTAAAGAGCCTCTTGAAAGTGAAAGAGGAGAGTGACAAAGCTGGTTTACAACTCAACATTCAAAAAACAAAGATCATGACATCCGGTTCCATCATTTCATGGCAAATAGATGGGGAAACAATGGAAACAGTGAGAGACTTTACTTTCTTGGGTTCCAAAATTGCTGCCAATGGTGACTGCAGTCATGAAATTAAAAGATGCTTGCTCCTCAGAAGTAACACTATGACAAACCTAGATAGCATATTAAAAAGCAGAGACGTGACTTTGCTGACAGAGGTCCGTCTAGTCAAAGCTATGGTTTTTTTTCCAGCAGTTATGTATGGATGAGAGAGTTGGACCATAAAGAAAGCTGGATGCTGAAGAATTAATGCTTTTGAACTCTGGTGTTGGGGAAGACTCTTGAGAGTCCCTTGGATAGAAAGGAGATTAAAACAGTCAATCCTAAAAGAAATCAGTCCTGAATATTCATTGGAAGGACTAATGCTTAATCTCCAAATCTTTGGCCACCTGATGAGAAGTGACTCATTGGCAAAGACCATGATTCTGGGAAAGAAGAAGGGATGGTAGAGGATGAGATGGTTGGATGGCATCACTAACTCATGGACATGAGTTTGAGCAAGCTCCAGGAGTTGGTGATTGATAGAACAGCCTGGCGTGCTGCAGTGCATGGGGTCACAAACGTCAGACATGACAAAGTGGCCAAACTGAACTGATGTAGTTTGAATTAAATGTACTTCAGAAATGAAGTTAATGTTTTCCCAAAGTAGAATCCATCCACAAGATACTACAATACTTAAAGTGCTTTGATTAATTTATCAGAGGTAAATAACAATTAAATTAATTGATGAATCTATTATACTGAACATACAAATGTATTTTTGAAATCTGTAGACCTCTTTATAAGTATTACCACTAAAGTATACTAAATTCATATTTTAAAGAAACAGAGGTTATTTTAATTACACATATTACACATTTATTTTTATCTTATTACACACTTTATTTTATTACACAGTCATTTTTCTTATACACATATATAATTTTATAGGTGTATAATTTTTTAGTTTCTGGATTTTATTCTATCTGATTCATTATCAATAATAACTCATTTTTCAAATAAGTAAATTATCTTCCAAAACTACCTCCTATTATCCTTTGTGCCTTCTGAATTTTCTTAATTACTTTCCTTCTTCTACTGATTACCGTTACAGTCTTAACCAGTATATTTAAACCTGCTATTTGTTCATAAACTTTAGACATCATTCTTAAAATCTCTTTCCTTCCTTTAGAGTCTCACTATTTATTCCACTACCAAAATTTTATTTCTGTTTTTCCAACACATTCTGTTCTATCATGGTAAGTGTGTTAGTGAATGAAAGCTACATTCACTAAGTAAGTCTGGGTAACAATCACAAACCTCCACAGCACACAATATGTATGTTTATTTCCCCAACATCCAAGTGTCAGTGAGTGCTTGTGGCATCAGGAGATCTCAGGTGGGCTCCACAGAGGAGCTTGGTTTTGACTTAAAGATACCACCGTGCTCAGCTCCTCACTGACATTTGTGCTCAAGTCTTCTCCCTTTGTGACCATTCTGAGATCAAAGCTAAAGGGATAGCAGCTAGCTTTTGACCTCATCCATGTGACATCATACCCCAGTGTTCATCGCAGCACCATTTATAATAGCCAGGACATGGAAGCAACCTAGATGTCCATCAGCAGATGAATGGATAAGAGAGCTGTGGTACATATACACAAAGGAGTATTACTCAGCCATAAAAAGAATACATTTGAATCAGTTCTAATGAGGTAGATGAAACGAGCCTATGATACAGAGTGAAGTAAGCCAGAAAGAAAAACACTAATACAGTATACTAATGCATATATATGGAATTTAGAAAGATGGTAACGATAACCCTGTATGCGAGATAGTAAAAGAGACACAGATGTATAGAACAGTCTTTTGGACTCTGTGGGAGAGGGCGAGGGTGGGATGATTTGGGAGAATGGCACTGAAACATGTATAATATCAAATAAGAAACGAATCACCAGTCTAGGTTTGATGCAGGGTACAGGATGCTTGGGGCTGGTGCACTGGGATGACCCAGAGGGATGGTATGGGTGGAAAGGAGGAAGGAGGGTTTGGGATTGGGAACACATGTACACCCATGTTGGATTCATGTTGATGTGTGGCAAAACCAATACAATATTGTAAAATTAAAAAAAAATAATAAATTTTAAAAAATTTTAAAAAAGAAACATGAAATGCTTAAAATACAAAAAATAAAAACAAACAAAAAAGTGAAACATGAAAGATATCTTAAGGCCTAGGCTCAGAAGTGGCTCGCTGGCATTTCCCGTCATTCAACTGGTCAAACCAAGTCACATCTCCAAACTCAGTCAAGAAATGAGAAAAATATATTCCTTCTTCACAGAAAGATGCAAAGTTACATATGATAAAGTATGAGAATATATGGAGGGATGAAGAACAGTGGCAATATCATGTGCTGCATATTAAATCTCCAACGTCTTGTATATAATTAATTGTAAGAAATGGGAAATGACGAGCATTTACACAATTGGACAACAATATAAATATAATTTACTATAGAACCAAGTAGAAGAATGTTACTGTTCTTTATTAAAAATATAACACATTATGGAGGACGTTCTAGCATCACAGTCAAATGGACTTCCTTTGATACATTGTATAAAATGCTTAAAATCATGTCACATTTAGATGCTTCATATTAAGAGTGTTTATTTTTCTTTCATATTTTTTTCTGTAATATTTGTTTTTCTTGTTGTGAGAAGTATAAAGGTATTCAACACATGACCACAGTCTTTCTCTATTTTGACTGAAATTTATTCCCACGTTTCTTGAAGAGATTCTGGTGGGATCCCCTGATCCCTTGTTCTGAGTTGGGCTGCTCGCTTTCTGGGGGTGCTGTGAGCTCTTTCCTGGGGTTTCTTTTCCTTGCCCCCCTTTTCTCCCTTCTGTACTTCCTTGGACACTAAGTTTCTTTTCCATATTCACTTTTCATTGCCAACATCTTTAGGTAAACAATTCCACGATGGCTTAGTGGTCAAGAATCTGCCTGCAGTGCAGGAGATGTGGGTTCGATCCTTGGGTCAGAAAGATACCCTGGAAGAGGAAATGGCAACCTGCTCCAGCATTCTTGCCCGGAAAATTCCATGGACAGAGGGAACTGGAGGCTACAGTCCAAGGGGTCACAAAGAGTTAGACATGACTGATCTACTGAACATATCTTCAGGCAATGTTCATGAAAGAAGCAAGATAAACATTATTTTGAGCCTTTGTCTTATTGTCCCCTCACCTAAATAAAATATAGCTGGTAAGAGAAGTCTAAATTCAAATTCATGTATTCCTAGAAATGTAAAGGTACATTCATTCCTTCACTAAATTCTAATAAAACTGTTGCTGTCTGGGAAGTTTGAAGTAAATGAAATTTTTGCTTCTTTAGGGTTAGCATGTTACTTCTCTTAGGGATTTTGGGATTTTCTCTATATCCAAATTTCACTATAATTTATCTGGATATATCTCGCTTTGTGTTCATTGCTTTGGTACTAACAAATTTATTTCAATATGAAGTATTATACGTTTTTGCCTACAGTCCTCTATTTCCCCTGGATCTACAAAATTGGTCCTATGTTCAATTTCTTAAATTGACTCTCCATGTTTGCTGAACATATATATCATTTTAAAATTTCTTTATATTTTCATCTAAGCCTTGGAAGATTTCTCCAACTTTACTTTTCTTCTGTATTAAATTCTTTTAGTTTTATTTTCATATCCATTAACTTTAAAATTTTTGTTTTATGAAGATTATTTTTTATGTTTCTAACTATGTATTAAAATGTTCTCTCTGATCCATGAATCATGCTTGCTTCATCTAGTACCAGTTATTCTATGTGTTCATTTTGGATCTTCTGTTTTGCATAACTAACTTCAGTGATTGACTACTGTTCAGAATGAAAACTATATTGACGAATATATTTAACTTGTATGGTTTCTTCAGTCTCTATAAGTTTATTTCTACCCAGTCTTCTCTCCTTCATGGAGGGACTGATTGAAAACTCTTACCACATGGAAGGTAAGGGAGTAGGCCCCAAGTTCCCCTTCATTTACAAAATGAAAAAGGTTTTATTCAGTGATAGCTACATCGAAGCTTCTGCCAAGGAAACTCTGATTAAAGCTTTCTGACAGCAGTCTCCCACTGTCAGACTCAGAAATCATGCTTTGTATACCAGGGGCAGGAAATGAAAAGTTCACTGGGGGTTGCAGTTGTAAAGAGTGTTCTTAATGAATGATCCTTGTTTCTGTCCCCTCATTTTTCTGTACCAGATGACTCTCCTTGGCTCCTAGTTTGTACTCTTCCACTAAAAGAAAACTAGCCATTGACACTATTTCAGACTTTTTGAAATCAAAGATTTAGGTTATTGGTTCCCTTCTCTATTAATGCTATTTTGTCTTATTCCATCATCTAAAAATATTTAAAATTACTGGATGCTTAGAGTTCCACCTCACTATGTTTATACCATTAAAATCCTAAGCCTCAAATAATCTTCACTGTCACTTCCATGAGATTTGAGGACTTGAGAATAAAGGGATGGTAATATTGTCATGCTGCTTATTTAACGTATATGCAGAGTAAATCATGCGAAATGCCAGGCTGGAAGCACAAGCTGGAATCAAGATTGCCAGGAGAAACATCAACAACCTCAGATATGCATATGATACCACTCTAATGGCAGAAAGCAAAGAGGAAATAAAGAGCCTCTTGATAAGGAAGAAAGAGGAGAGAGAAAAAGCTAGCTTAAAATTCAATATTCAAAAAATGAAGATTATGGCATCTGGTCCCATCTCTTCATGGCATCTGGTCCCATCTCTTCATGGATCTCTTCATGGCAAATAGAAGGGGAAAAGTGGAGGCACTGACAGATTTTCTATTTTGTGCTCCAAATTCACTGCACATGGTGGCTGCAGCCATGAAATTAAACATGCTTGCTCCTTAGAGGAAAAGCTATGAAATACCTAGACAGCATATTAAAGAGCAGAGATAATCACTCCGATGACAAAAATCTGTATAGCTAAAGCTATAGTTTTTCTAGTAGTCATGTACAGATGTGAGAGTTGAACCATAAAGAAGGCTCAGCACTGAAAAATTGATGCTTTCAAACTGTGGTGCTGGAGAAGGCTCTTGAGAGTCCATGGACTGCAAGGAGATCAAACCAGTCATCCCTAAATGAAATCAACCCTGAATATTAACTGGAAGGACTGATGCTGAACCTGAAGCTCTAATATCCTAAGAGTCAATTCATTGGAAAAGACCCTGAAGCTGGGAAAGATTGAAGGCAAAGGAGAAGAGGGTGGCAGAGGATGAGATGGTTGGATAGCATCACCAAATCAATGGATAAGAACCTGGGCAAAATCCAGGAGATGGTGAGGGACAGGGAGGCCTGGTGTGCTGCAAGACAGTAAGTTCAGTCCCAGAGACTATTTATGGAAGCTTCAGGAGAAATTATCCTTTTTTTTTTTTTATTCCAAATCTGGCATCCACTAGATAAAATTTTCCTCTAACATATTCATTTGAGACACCAGAGTACTATCAGCAGATGTCAGAGACGAAAGAAAAGGAAAACATAGCTGGACTTCCCCCTTCTCCAGTGCCATCTTTAACAAAAATTTTATGCCAGAAATTTACCATGATTCATAACTGTTTCTATAGGTTTTCCTTACACAAAGAAAAAATAGAGAATTCTTAATAAAGCTCTGAAAATATCTCTGTTACTATTTGATTCTAATAAAACTCTAGAGTATTTGACAAAAATATCAATATAACACTTTGATTCTCCCTTTAAAATGGAGTGGTGAATTTACCCACATCATTGATTCTAAACAGCTTTACATACAATCCAGATGTGAAATAAGGTACCCAGTAAATAAGATTCAGACTATCATGAAGAATGAATATGGAGAAAGGTGTTGGTGATTCTGGTAGAAAAGACACTCGAGGGTTTTAAATTTTCTTATTTAGCAATTTACAAAAAGATGATCTTAAGGATTTTACCAATTTACTTCTTAACTGTCAAGTAAATACTGCTCTCTGTGTTCACTCCCTATTCCTCACAATTTCTGGAATTATTTACTTAAGCTCTATTTTCTTGAATATTCACATTCTGCACAATCAACATAACATTAAAAATACAAAGCCTGATTCTAGTTCTATGCTTTCCTAAAATCAATTTCTTGGACACTTTCCCATTCTGCCTACATAATATAACTCAGTGTTCCTGACAAACTGTGATATCTGTAAGGAAGCCTGTGGAGAGAATGATCTTAAAGACGATAATGAGGTATTTTTAATTCTTCTGCATTCTTTTCGGCAAATTTGCTTTTTCCTTATAATTACTTCTTATTAAGATGTGTTCTAAATGAAAAGAAGTAGCATACAGAAAGCTAAATGCATGTTTCTAAATGCATAAATATTCAGAAGAGGTAATCACAATAAAACAATACTTCAGTTTTACAATACTGCATATTTTGGTGACAAATCAAACTGGTATATGTTTCTGAAACTTTCCAGACCACAATAGCTAGAATATATTACTGAACAAAGAAGTGTCACTATAATGAAGCAACATGCTGCATATAATTAAAGTATTAGAATAGTACACAGACTATTTTAATAGTACACAGACAAAAGTGTTAGGCTCAACAAGCTTCATTGCATATGAGGAAAGAGAAAAAAGAATACATTTGCAAAACCATATACCCTAATAAGTACAATTAAAATTAATTGAAATCTGACTGGTTTATAAATCTATCAATTATGCTGGACAGAGTCAAGTAACTTTTGGCATTCTCATTTTCTATTTTTACCTAGCAATTCACAAAAAGAGGCAACTTTAAGGATTTTACCAATTTACTTCTTAACTCTCAAAGTGAACGCTGCCCTGATATTTTAAAGAACAGTATCAGCATTGAAGAAATTAAAGTGAATACTGGGAAAATAATTATCCAATTCCCACTAGGAAAACACACAAAAGTTCAGCTGCATTCATACATATCCAAATATGTCAGCTTTTCTGCAGAGACATGCTTTGAATTATCCTACACAATAAAAGACCTTGGAGATGAAAGAGCATTCAGAACAACAACACAAATACACTGATTACTAAAACCCCATTTTAAAGTGCCTCCAGCATACATAAGATAGATTTATATTCCACAGTTACACTGTACATAGTCCTACCTCATCATGAAGTAAGCTTTGCATCTATTTGCTATTTACCCCTTAATTACACGGTAAAATTGGATAGTTAAAAATAGAAGAAGACATAGAGAAACCTTTGTTTTTTATGTCCTGAAACCTTTCATGTTAAGATGTGCAGAAAAACAAAGTATTTACGATAAATTCTCCATTTTCTATAAAATGTGTTTTTTAATTTTTGAAACATTCAGGTCAAGGAATACAATTGTGCCACTCCATGCTTTTGGGTTTCAGTGTCATTCTCAGCATACTGAATATTGATCTAATAATAATACTCTGCTACCCCAAATATCTAGTCATTTTATATGCCCCAAACTAATTTATTATGAAACCCATAAAATTATCCCCTGTAGTCCCTATAACAAAGGAACAAACAGAACAATAAAAAGAAACAATGTACATTTTTATTATATTTTAATGATATCCTCATTGCCTATATATATATATATATGTACAACCACTTGGAAATATTTTAGCCACAGGCATCTCTAGAGATTTACTTTTTACCACCCTGTAATACAAATTAATGGGTAGAAATTTCCATTCACAAAACAAGTTAAAAGGCAACTATCTATCCATTATAAATAATAGGGCATTTATGAATTAGCTCATCTTAAATCATTGTATGAAAACTAGGGTGGTGACATTGTTACAAGTACTGCATTTCTCCCAGGGCTGCATAAATCCCTCTGAATGAAGTTTTATATTGTTTCCATAATCCAAAATAGACTACAAATTGATAAGTAGAAAATGGCTTCTTTGAGGTTAACTAGAAGCAGAGGAAATAGGTTAACATAAATATAAGACCATCATTTGTCTTACAAGTTGAAACATACATGAGTTCATCTGTCATATTTTTTCCAAAAAATTTAAATATTCTTCAATACTTTCTAATCATAACCTCAAAACTCTTAATCATATATCTCTACCAGTAAAATTTTAATTGTGGTATCTACTTTCAATAAATGTATAGTTAAGTGTTTGTAAATTATATACAAGTATTAAAAATGAATATATTTTTGCATACAATGTAGGCAGGAAATACAAATTTTTAAAAAAATGAGAAAGTTTGCAACACAATTTTTAAAGTATCATCCTAATTGTGATGGCTTCATATCATCATTAATATCTCAAAACATGGCATTTACTTCAAGTGAATTCAGCAACAAGAATAGTAGACATAAGATATATATCCTGGTGATAATTTTGACTTGGGGGCCAATGTCTTGTTGGCTATAACTGCTGCTGCTGCTGCTAAGTCGCTTCAGTCATGTCTGACTCTGTGTGACCCTGGAGACGGCAGCCCACCAGGCTCCCCTGTCCCTGGGATTCTCCAGGCAAGAACACTGGAGTGGGTTGCCATTTCCTTCTCCAATGCATGAAAGTGAAAAGTAAAAGTGAAGTCACTCAGTCGTGTCCAGCTCTTAGCGACCCCATGGACTGCAGCCCACCAGGTCCCTCCGTCTATGGGATTTTCCAGGCAAGAATACTGGAGTGGGTTACCATTGCCTTCCACATCTCTGTATATTTCTTTTTAGGTCAATTGAGAATTTGGTGAGGGTTAATTTACCTAAAACTAATAACACAGGCAGCCACACTGTGCTAATGCTGTGCTGCTTTGTACAACTCCTACCGTTGCTCAGAACCTCTGCACTGGTGTCCCTCTGACAGAAAAACCCAGTGAGGCACCTCTGTCCATCCATGTGGTAAACAGCAGTATGATTAACATATAAAAGTAAACATAAGCTATCTAACTTTAACTTTTCTAGGGTATATGCACCTCAGTGTGAAAACAACTGTATTATGGGTAAAGGTATATGAAGATGATCTGGGGATTTAACATAGGTCCATTTGTTTTTAATCATAAAGCCTTGCTCAGCTACTTGTGACTTCCAGAGAATAACTAATGGTTAACATAATTTGATTGTTGCTATTTCACTTCTTTCTAATGTAATGAAGTATTCCGCTCCCCACCCCACCCCCCAAAAAAAGCTTTTTATTGTTTGTTTGTTTCCCTTTGGCTAATTTTAGGACAATTGTCTTTTCAAAAACTGGGTTTGGTATGACTAATGTACTCAAGTCTCCGTACTTGGTATAGATGCTACGATCACAGAGTGACTGTAAGAGAATGATCTACACAAATTAAAAAAAAAGAAAAGAAAACTGCATTCTTCATTAACCAAGGAGATTCCTAGTATGTAAGATTTAAGAAAAAACAAAAACAGCCTTTGAAAGTTTAAAACATCCTTTACCTAACACTAAATATTTATTTCTATCACTGAATCAAATCTTGAAGCAGCTTGCATAGATTTTCTGGTTACTTATGAATAATAAAACTATCCTTAGTTTGAAAGTGAAAGCCAACTGAGTCTGACTCTGTGACCCATGGACCATAGCCCACCAGAATTCTCTGTCAATGGAATTCTCCAGGCAAGTATACTGAAATGGGTTGTTATTTCCTTCTCCAGGGGATCTTCCCAGCCCAAGGACTGACCCAGGGTCTCCTAAACTGCAGGCAGATTCTTTACCATCTGAGCCACCAGAGAAGTCCTATCCTTAGCTTACTTTGAATTAATAAACAAATAGCTCACTTATATTTTATATATTAAAATAAGTCTACTCATAATTGTATTTGATTTGGAAATTTCTTCCCCAGCTTAGCATTACCTTAGGCTGGTAACATTGCATTGGGGAAGGAGCAGGCCCTCCCTTAATATTTTCAGAATCTCTTACATATCTAACTATTTTCAAAATTAAAATGTTTAATAAATCATATATATTAAATAAGTATATATATATTCTTCTACATTTGTAACAATGTGGAAGACTAGGTTTCAATCGAGACTCTCAGATGCTTCAGAGCTCCATAAAACAAAGGGAGATCCCTGGGGAAAAGGACTTCCAACCCACTCTTCTCTGTGGCTGCCCCAGTGTGAACACCCAAGTTCTTCCTCTATTCCAGTAAACAGATACCCAATGGCCTGTCACTGAGCTGAGGGGTTCACACACTAGAGACACAGTCCATTTGTGGCAGGGCAGATAAGGGAGAAGAGGCCTGCATAGGCCTTGAAAGTATGTTGGGCGCCTTTTGACAGAGTATTCTGGCATCCCGTGTGTGAGCATGGTCCAGGAGAGGGGACTCTTGTCTCCAGGCGAGCATGCTCCTTGTGCCCACTGACTCGTTGCCCCACAGAGAGGGCTGATGCCAGAGGAAGACCAAAGCAAGGTCTCCAGGCTGAGGTCCAGAGCAGGGGGCCCTCCTGGCAGCATTAAGGAAGGAACTGGGACTTACAGACCTCCTCTCTCTCATTCCAACTCATCCTCTCCTCTCTAGCTGTATTTCAGCCTCTCCAGTTTCAGAGTAGATGAAAGTCTTCCTTGATATTCAAATTGAAATGTGGCACTGGTGACCCTGCATGTGGCAGATATACAGTTGCAGGCTCATTCTCTTGTGGGGAAATTCTGGGAGTCCTTTGAAAACATCTCATCGCTGAGAATTCCCTGCCTCTCGCTTGCCTTCTCTGATGGGTCAGCATGCTTTGCCCCTGGGTTTCCTGTGGGCCACCATGTAAGTGGGTCTAAGGGCTGCTTAGGGCTGCTCAGGGTTTTCTACTTAGGCTCCATTTCTTTTAAGATAGCACAGCTGCTTGGTTTGGGGTCATATCTGACTCACAAGAAATCCACACATATCCTTGCCCTACCATTTTCTACAAGTGCAATCCACTCCTAAAACAACACCTTGGACTTGCGCCATAACACACAGGGGTTGCTTCGGTTACTAGCCTCTTGTCTTTGAAAACTTTCCAGGCAGGCATTAAATCACTGATATGTAAATGTATATAAGAAATCAGTACAAAAGAAGACAAAAAAAAATTATATCCCTGCCTGATCTTCCAGTGTCTCTCTTTTTCTTTACTAGTGATAAGGTACTTAATATCCATCATGCTTTTTTTAAAAGGAAATATTTGGAGGAAAAAAGATTGTCTGCTTTTAAAATCTACCAAGCCTCATGCGTTCTGTATTTGAGAAAGTTTTAAAAATGAAAGTGGGGAAAGAAAGCTGAACCTCAAAGAGTAATTCTATTTTCAAATGACAGAACCAAATCATGTCCAAAGTCCCTGAAAAACAGAAAATGACCAAAAGCTTCATTTCAAATATACTTGCTGAACCATTTGAGAATGGCAGGCCATAGACTATATAGCAGAAAGAGAGCTGGCAAGAAATATTTTCCTTCAATTCAATCTCTCTGAATAGGAAAGAAAAAGATTATGTTCTCAGATAAAAATGTCATTTACATTCTTATAAGACCACACTTAAAGAGAAATTGAAATAAGTTGCGTTTCCTATGAGTTTGAAATAGCAATTAAAAAACAAAGTCCACTAAGACTTAAACTACCCCAAGGAAAGAAGACAATTTCACATCTGTTTTTGATATATAAGACTATCAACACACAATTTATTAAATAACTTATATGACTTTATATGGAGAAGGCAATGGCACCCCACTCCAGTAAGTTAAAAAAGTAATTGACAGTACATGAATGTACCTAAGCAGACTTAAAAGATTAACCAGTTTATCATGAGAGAACAATGAGCAATCCTGAGTCAATCTGTCTCTGTCAGTTAGGACAATGTTGATGGTAATGCATTAACATGGAGAAGGAAATGGCAACCCACTCCAGTATTCTTGCCTGGAGAATCCCATGGACAGAGGAAACCTGGTGGGCTACAGTCCATGGGATCACAAAGAGTTGGACATAACCGAATGACTTTACTTATGTACTTTTACATTAACGTGGGCATCGTGTCATCTTTTACTGAGAGAAAAATGCGTGTGGCAAGTTTTACCAAAAAAAAAAATTTTTTTCACAGGTGTAGACTTGAAGATATATAAAGAACTTCAACTTAAACGAAGACACAGAAATTGATTCTAGAATATGCTAGCCATATTGTCACCAAAATAATACTTTATTCATCTCTAAGTGGACTCCATTGCTTCTCTATTCAAATATGCTAAATCATTTATACATAGCTTGTTAGAAATTTGGAGTAATTGTTCCGTCTCTAAAAAGACTGACTTGGACCTCTGGAGCTGGCCATGAGGGATTTATCTTTATTGCTATACATGCTGGGCTGTGATGTTCTCATTACATATGCAGAACCAATTGGGAAGCATTTTGAAAAAATATTTATTTTTAATATATACTCTGCTTTTCTACAAAGCAGTTGAAAAAGCCTGCAATAAAATCTCTACAAATCAAGATGGTTAAAAATAAAAATAGATATCCAAACCTATACAGTAGAGTGAGAGCAACAGGAACTTAGGATGGAATACTTACTGGATTTGAACATTAAGTTTGTCCATGCCAGCCAAGCAAAACAACTTTAATAGTTTTCAGTATCAGATAACATGGAGCATCTCTGTACCTCAGAAAAGAGAAATATATGCTTCCCTACATTTATATAAAATGTACAAATAAAAACATTGATGTATCCTCATATTCATTCATTCAACAAATATCTATTGTACACCTATTATGTGTACATTGCTAGATACAAAGGATAAATTGATAAAAACTGACATATAACTGCCAAATAAGGGCAAATAACCCCAACAGGTCTAGTGCGAGAGACAAAACAATGGCAACCATCTCTGTTGTAATCACCATGGTTTTCTGAATGTTTCTATTTTAGTAGTCAAAGAATAAGCAAGGGTTTACTGAGCTCTTACCAGTCAGTCATTTCTTCGTTAATTTATCAACTACATTTTGAGTGCCTACAACATTCAAAGTACAACTCTAGGCTGTGATCAGCAATCTTGGATAACTCAGGTGTAAAGTGTCTTTAAGCTACCTAGCAAGATGAGAAATACACAAATCATACAAAGCAAGGTAGACAGAAGAAGAAAAAGAGCTATGCGAGGTGGAGGGTGGGTGGTGGGGGGGCTTTCTTGCTTAAGGAAGAAGTGGGAATCATAGAAGCGCTCCTGGAGGGTCTGTGACTGGTATTACAGACAAGTCTATGGGTGAAGGGCTCCAGACACAGACAGCACACCCGCTAAGGCAGCAGGATAGGCAGTTAAGGAATGTGAAGGACGAATGCATCACTTGGATGATGCATTTGGCAAATAAAGGGGAACATGGAAATAAAGTAGGGAAATGAGTTCAGGGTTAGATTTCAGCAAGAGAAGAGGTTTAGCTTATGGAGCTGGTGCCTCTAACTGTGCCTCTTGCGGTGAAAAGCTGGCAAAGGAAAGACACAGCTGGACTTGCCCTCAAGGACTTCATAAACTAATATGTGCGTGGAAAGGCAAATACAAGATGCTTGCATCTAATTATTCTCATGTACTTTGCTTCTACCACCTGATGTCTACAGAAAGCTCTCTAAAGGAAGCAACTGCCACAGCTCTGGGAAGGGCACATATTTGGAGCCATCTGATCTGTGACGGAATCACCTCTCCCTGGGCCTGTCTTTTACGTGTGACTCGTGTTCTCAGGACCCATTTCCCCCACAAGGGCAACTCTTGCGGCGCGCTCCCGTCTAAGTGCTGCTGGAGCCTGCCTTGTAATATTACTCTTGAAGGATTCACTGCCTGGGCTGCGAAAACACAGCTCATAAAGCTCTTTAGTTCAGTCTGAAGAGCTGGAACATTAAAACAAATACGACAGGGAAAAGGCTGCCCTGGACCAAGCTGGTGAGAAGGTAGAGGAAGAAAAGCGGCTCCAAGAAAAAGAGCATGCGGACTGTAAACCACGAATAATAGCGATGCCTCCAGATGCAAAAGTGGCGAATGGCCCTCTAGGTAATCTTGATGGAAAGCACCACTCATTACTCCCTCCCCTCTCAGACAGAGGAAGTCACCAGAGGCAGGGCAACGTTAACATGATCACTATTTCCAGGAGAACTGTACATATTGAACTGATGCTCACACACAAGTAGGCATCGGTGGATGTTCCTCCTGGTGTGTATTCGCATTAAAACAGGAATACGTGCAGGGCTTCCCTGGTGGCCCAGATGGTAAAGAATCTCCCTGCAATGCAGGAGACCTGGGTTCAGTCCCTGGGTTGGGAAGATCCCCTGGAGGTAGGGCATGGCAACCCACTCCAGCATTCTTGCCTGGACAATCGCCATGGACAGAGGAGCCTGGTGGGCTACAGTCCATAGGGTTTCAAAGAGTCAGACCTGGCTGAGTGACTAAGCACATGTGCAGATGCAAAGGATCCCTGAAATAACGTTGCATCTCATCCTACCCTTGTTTCCCACGTATTTCCCATTCCTTTGGCAATAACTTCCTCACCTTCTGAATCTCTACCTCATTTTCTTTCTTTCTTCTTTTTTTTTTTTAATCTGTCCTCTCTCCTTTGCTTACAGGGTCAACTCTCCATGGTCACTCTCACTCCCATATCTTCACACTATAAGTTTTTTAAAAATTATATAACAGTTATCAATTAAATTGACAACCAAAGCACAGATAATCTCTTGGCCATCTATAAAAGGAGGAAAAAATGGACAGTTTTCTCAAACTTATTTGGTCATAGGACTCCTGTTGGATGACAACTTATTTTTTTCTTATCTTTCTCCACACTAATTTCACAAGCCATTGAAGGCAAACACTGATTTTTAGGGTTAATTTTTGGTCTTGCACAGACCTCAGCATCACGGAAGACAGATGATACATCAATGGGGTAATAGATGAATGGTTTAGCTATTCACTTACTTGTTGAATGAGTATTTACTGAGTACCTACTATGAACTTTTTAGGCATAGGGAACAGAGTAAAAAGTAAACAAATCAAGTCCTTGCTCTTAGGAAGCTTATGTTTTAGAGGAGATTAAAAATGATAAAAAATAAATATATGTCAGGAGGCAAGGAATGCTAAAAAATAAAGATGAGTAAAAATATTGGAGAGTAGAGGTGGCAGAGGAAGTTTTTATAAAATTACATTTTATTCAGGGTAGTTGCAGAAGGGCACTCTGGTGAATTACCAATTGTGCAAAGATCTAATCTGAAAGAGAAAGGGAGAGAGTCTTGTAATTCTCCAGGAAGGAGAGGGCAGGTAAGTGAACAGAGAGGGAAAGACTCCAGACTGGAAGCAGGCTTGGCATGTTTGAGGGCAGCAGTGACAGTGTGACCCCTGCTGAATCAGCACTATGGAGGATGGCTGGGGTCAAGGTCAGAGATGGCTGGGAAGAGAATGCATCAATCTCTCTGGGTCGATGCAGCACTTTGGATTCTACTCCAAGTACACTGGGAAACCCTGAAGGGCTTTAGATACAGAAATGACATAGTATGAATTGTGTTTTACATGGAGCACTCTAGTTGTTGTTTTGAAAAAGAGACTAGGGACAAGTGTAGAGACAGCACAATCATTAAGAATATTTTCTAGTGGATAATGGTGCCTTAGGGAAGAAGTGAAGGTGGAAGGAGGTGATCAGAATCTCATATACACTCTTTAAGTAATCACGGAGCACACAGAAGACATTGAGTACAGATGACTCATCTAAGGAGCTTTACTGGAAAGCTGACAAGTGCAACCAAAGTACTGAAAAGTACTCTCCCTTCCTCTTTTTCTTCCTCTCCTTCTATTTCTCTGTCTCTATCACTGTGTCTATGTATCTCTATCTCTTTTCCCCTTCCTTTCTCCCTACCTCTCACCCTACCTACTGGGAAGGTATACACTCTCAATTACAAGATTTCACTTGTTAAATTGAGGCCTTTAACGTTCCTATTTTCTCTGTTGCAAAATCTGCTCGGATAAAATCCATATTTATTTTAGTACCCATTTATTCTATAATGACTAAAGAAAAAGTATTTAAAAAACTACTCAGATATAATAATGAGAATTTATAAACATACATACTTCTAACTGTCCACAACACTTTTACATGTATTAAATTGTCTGGGCATCATTAACCTGGATCTAGAGGTAGGCAAAGGGCTCAGTTATTTCTATTTTACAAAAGAAGAAACCAAGGCTTAGCGTAATCACTATTTCCAATTGATATAACTTGATAATAACATAGAAAGAATTCAAATTTGAGTCTCTTCTACATTTAAGTTCTTAACCTCCTTAACAGTCACGCTTTTGTTATTCAAATAAACTATACTCTTTTTATTTAGCAAGAGTCAAAAGCAATTCCTTTACTTATCACTGAAAGAGTCTTATTCAATATTGTTGGGGGAACAATACCCATTTAGAAATGTTTCAGCTTAAGATGCATCTTATAAAATGACTAAAACTTTCAGAATATCTAAGAACAATTTACTTCCAAGGAATATATTGCCTCAAATTATTATAAACTGTAGCATGATTGCAAAATCAATTTGGAATCACTAAAGCAAAATCCATCAAGTTATATTCTAACACTGATGTCAGAAAATATCCACTCAAAGCAATTCTGATTTCCGATTTCCCATTAAAATGCAAATAATGTCTTCTTTTTCAAAATCATATTATATTTTAGTATGTAATTATACTAGTCTTGATTTATGTATTACTTCTGTTATAATGTTTTCCTTAAAATATACTGTACTATACTATTGAGACTCAGCTAATGTGAAAGATAAAATGATCATTGTTGCTGTTTAGTTGATAAGTCATGTCCAACTCTTTTGCGACCCTATAGACTGTAGCCCACCAGGATCCTTTGTCCATGGGATTTCCCAGGCAAGAATTCTAGAGAAAGTTGTCATTTTCTCCTCCGAGAGATCTTCCTGACTCAGGGATTGAACCCACACCTCCAGCATTGGCAGGTAGATTCTTTACCACTGAGCCACCAGGTAAGTCCCCATTGATTATATATGTATATGCTGCTGCTGCTGCTAAGTTGCTTCAGTCGTGTCCAACTCTGTGCGACCCCATAGACGGCAGCCCACCAGGCTTCCCCGTCCCTGGGATTCTCCACGCAAGAACACTGGAGTGGGTTGCCATTGCCTTCTCCGATGCAAGAAAGTAAAAGGTGAAAGTGAAGTCGCTCAGTCTTGTCCGACGCCTAGCGACCCCATGGACTGCAGCCTACCAGGCTCCTCCGTCCATGGGATTTGCCAGGCAAGAGTACTGGAGTGGGTTGCCATTGCCTTCTCCATACGTATGTGTATCTAATACGTTTTTTGTTTAAAATTCTAGATTCTATCTTAATGATACTGTTAAAGGCTAGAAACAAACATCAGTCACAAGGCGTAATGAAAAATATAACAATATATCATACTGGCAAGTTCATGACAAGAAATTAAGTTCAAACATAATTAAAATGCTACTTAGCAAGCTCAGTGTCAGCCGCTTGAAATAATTTTCCAAATCTGATTGCTGTTCAGCTCCTCTCAACTCCTCACTACACCCTCAGTCCGAGCCACCATCATCTTGCCTCCAACAGAGCCTGTTCTTCGCCAGTGATCAGAGACATTCTCCAAACAAATAAATTAATGTACTTTTTTGCTCTCCACCCTCCAAAGATTTTTTTCCATAATTTGAATACCACAAAAAGTCTAGTCTATGGCTGAAAAGGCACTACCCTGATCTAGCGCCAGTCTGGCGTTGCCTTTCTGCCTCCCCTTCTCATCATTCATTGTGCTCCAAGAACACACCCCTCTTAGGACCAAGCACTTGCTACTCCCTCTGGTTTACTTGGCTGACCCCCGAGTTCATTCACATCTCTACTCAAGTGTCACTTCCTGGGAGAAAATTTTGGACATGCTCTAAAACATCACTCAAAAACCTCTGCTCCTTAGACTATTTCCTTATAATATATATCATTGCTGTTGTTAACATTACATGTTACTATATATTACTAGTGAGTTANTGGGTTGCCATTGCCTTCTCCGATGCAAGAAAGTAAAAGGTGAAAGTGAAGTCGCTCAGTCTTGTCCGACGCCTAGCGACCCCATGGACTGCAGCCTACCAGGCTCCTCCGTCCATGGGATTTGCCAGGCAAGAGTACTGGAGTGGGTTGCCATTGCCTTCTCCATACGTATGTGTATCTAATACGTTTTTTGTTTAAAATTCTAGATTCTATCTTAATGATACTGTTAAAGGCTAGAAACAAACATCAGTCACAAGGCGTAATGAAAAATATAACAATATATCATACTGGCAAGTTCATGACAAGAAATTAAGTTCAAACATAATTAAAATGCTACTTAGCAAGCTCAGTGTCAGCCGCTTGAAATAATTTTCCAAATCTGATTGCTGTTCAGCTCCTCTCAACTCCTCACTACACCCTCAGTCCGAGCCACCATCATCTTGCCTCCAACAGAGCCTGTTCTTCGCCAGTGATCAGAGACATTCTCCAAACAAATAAATTAATGTACTTTTTTGCTCTCCACCCTCCAAAGATTTTTTTCCATAATTTCAATACCACAAAAAGTCTAGTCTATGGCTGAAAAGGCACTACCCTGATCTAGCGCCAGTCTGGCGTTGCCTTTCTGCCTCCCCTTCTCATCATTCATTGTGCTCCAAGAACACACCCCTCTTAGGACCAAGCACTTGCTACTCCCTCTGGTTTACTTGGCTGACCCCCGAGTTCATTCACATCTCTACTCAAGTGTCACTTCCTGGGAGAAAATTTTGGACATGCTCTAAAACATCACTCAAAAACCTCTGCTCCTTAGACTATTTCCTTATAATATATATCATTGCTGTTGTTAACATTACATGTTACTATATATTACTAGTGAGTTATATAATATATATATTTTATAATTAAACTTCTATTAAAATAATTAAAGATTCAAATGTATTTATAAAAAATCATGCAGAAAATACTGTATACATTTTACCCAGTTCTCCACAATGGCTAACAATTTACAAAGCTGTAATATAAAAGGACAATTAAAATATTCAGATTTCACCAGTTTTACTTAATACTCCTTTGTGTATATATAAGTAATTCTGCACAATTTTATCACATAGGTAGGTGAGTGTATCTATCCTTCTATTCAATATATAGAATAGTTCTAACACTGCAAGGATACCTCATGTTGTCCTTTTAAAACCACCTCACCTTCCTCTATTCCCTCCCTAACTTGAAAATCGATTCTCCTTTTCCAAAATTTTGGCATTTCAAAATGTTTTATTTGGAATCATCCTATAGGTATCCTCTTGGAATTAGCATTTCCTCCCACTCAGCTTAATTTCCAGGAGATTTACTAAAGTTGTGTTTATCAATTGTTCCTTCCTTTTCATTTCTGAATACTAACCATTTCATGGTATGCATATACTAGTTTTTGTTTAGCCATTCACCTATTGAAGGATATCTGGGCCAATTTAAGGTTTTGGTTTTTACCAAAAAAGCAGCTATGAACATCCACATGCAGACATTTGTGTGAATTTAAGGTTTCATCCACTGATCTCCAGTAGCATATTGGGCACCTATGGACCTGAGGAGTTCATCTTTCAGTGTCCTATCTTTTTGCCTTGTCATACAGTTGATGGGATTCTCAAATCAGGAATGCTGAAGTGGTTTGCCATTCCCTTCTCCAGTGGACCACATTTTGTCAGAACTCTCCACCATGACCCAACTGTTTTGGGTGCAAGGCTCATAGTTTCATTAAGTTAGACCAGGCTGTGGTCCATGTGATTAGATTGGTTAATTTTCTGTGATTGTGGTTTTCAGTCTGTCTGCCCTCTGATGAAGGATAAGAGGCTTATGGAAGCTTCCTGGTGGGAGAGACTGACTGAGGGGGATACTGGATGGCAAATAGATGGAGAAACAGTGGAAACAGTGGCTGACTTTATTTTTCTGGGCTCCAAAATCACTGCAGATGGTGACTGCAGCCATGAAACAAAAAGATGCTTGTTCCTTGGAAGAAAAGTTATGACCAACCTAGACAGTATATTAAAAAACAGAGACATTATTTTGCCAACAAAGGTCCATCTAGTCAAGGCTATGGTTTTTCCAGTAGTCATGTATGGATGTGAGAGTTGGACTATAAAGAAAGCTGAGTGCTGATGAATTGATGCTTTTGAACTGTGGTGTTGGAGGACTCTTGAGAGCCCCTTGGACTCCAAGGAGATCCAATCAGTCCATCCTAAAGGAAATCAGTCCTGAATATTCACTGGAAGGACTGATGCTGAAGCTGAAACCCCAAAACTTTTGCCACTTGATGTGAAGAACTGGTTCATTGGCAAAGCCCCTGATGCTGGGAAAGAATGAAGGCAGGAAGAGTAGGGGATGACGGAGAATGAACTGGTTGGATGACATCACTGACTCAATGGACATGAGTTTGAGTANAAACTTAGGCCACCTGATGCTAAGAGCTGACTCATTGGAAAAGACCCTGATGCTGGGCAAGATTGAGGGCAGGAGGAGAAGGGTATGACAGAGGATGAGATGGTTGGATGGCATGACCAACTCAATGGACATGAGTCTGAGTAAACTCCAGGAGTTGGTGATGAACAGGGAGGCCTGGCATGTTGCAGTCCATGAGGTCACAAAGAGTCAGACATGACTGAGTGACTGAACTGAATTGAACTGAAGGTTTTATCTCTCTGGGATAAATGCTCAAAAGTGCAACTGCTGAGCTATATGGTAAATGCCTATATTCTATTTTTTTTAAATTATTTTTTTTCCTATTAAAATGGAAGTCCTATGACACCAGGGACTTGGTTATTTCAGTATGTTCTCCTTGTTCCTGGTACACAGCACCTGTGAAACCCTTATAGTTTCCTGGGTGTTAGGACTGTCTTTTGTTCGAATGAGGCAAGACTAGCTGGTCTCTTGGATGACGGATGATTACATAAACACCAAACCATGATTAGAAGCTTGATATTTTTAGCATTGCCCTCCGTCCTGGGACAAGGGCTGAAAGTAGAACTAATGACTGAGCATGCTTACATGAGGAAGCCCCCATAAAAATCCCAAAGGTTCGGGGCTCAGAGAACTTCCAGGTTGGGGAACATATCTAACTGGGAAGGTGACATAGCCCAATTTACAGAGAGAAGCTCCTGCTCAGGGCCCTCATAGACCTCGCCCGTGTATCTCTTCATCTAGTCTTCCACCTGTATCCTTTATCACACCCTCTAATAATTTTGCTTACATACATAATGCTTGCTTACATTGACTCATTAGGGATGAGCACCAGCTCTGTGGCTCTGCTGTCAGTTTCACCTTGAGAATATCTCTAGAGGGTTGGCTGCTTTTTCCTCTGGTGACCCAGGCGCCAGAAACTGCACGTGGTCTGAGAAACCATGGTCTGATCTTATTTAACATATGTTGGTTCAGAATTTACAGTTTCCTGACAATCAAATTTCTTTTAATAGATAACAGGAAAAACTGTTTAACTGTCACTTGACGTAGAGATTTTCAAATATGTTGAGTTAGAAAATATCTGAATACTTCATGGCAAAATTAATGTCAATGTAAGCAAGTGTTTTCCTGAGATCTGTGCAAATTAAGAGAACCATAAGAGGGAACATCACAGTTGCAGCAAAATCCGACAGCAGTTGTTGCAACCTGGAGACCTACTACATTCCACTGGTATCTGTAGTGGGGGAGGGGCAGTCTTGTGGTACTGAGCTCTCAACCTGTGGAATCTGATGATATCTTCAGACACACAAGGATAACAATCACCACCACTTGAGATGAACAGAAGAAAACTGTTGGTTGCCAGAGGCAGCAGGGTGGAAGAGAGGGTGAAGTGTATCAAGGGGGTCAAAAGATAAATAAGTGCTGGGGATGTCATACACAGCATGATGGCTATAGTTTTAATGCTGTATTCCATATTTGAAGGTTGCTAAGAGTAGATTTCAAAAGTCTTCATCACAAGAAAAAAATGCTGTATACCTGATATGAATATACTGTTATCCGTCCATTGTATCTCAATTAAAAATAAAAAGAAAGAAGCAGCAGTTAGGGCAGGAGGTTGAGTGGTTACGTCCATAAAGAGACATGTGAGGCTCTGGAAAAAGTCCTGTGACCCTCCGGTTCCAGGGAACATGGTTGAACTCAAAGTCCTTAAAATGGCTCATCTCGGTCAGACAGTTCCTCAGACCATGTGCAATTTCAGGTGCCTGGGTTGCCAGAGGAAAAAGCAGCGGGCCCCTTAGCAACATTTTCAAGGTGGAACCAGGGGCAAAGCCAGGGAGCTTGTACTCATTCCTAAGCATGTGGCAGCCTGAAGAATAGTAAGTAAGCTTTCAAAAATCACTTGCCAAATCCATAAATAAATAAATTCCTAGCCTGAGTGAGGAAGAATTCAGGGGAGAATGAGGCCCCACCGGGGCAAATGACATTAGAAAATGGTAGCTAAGGGCAACAGGAATTTGGAAATCAAAGTTAACATCCTTATAAGCTGACAGGCCTGGGAAATTTGGATTACATGCAACAGATTTCTTTTTTAAACTGTATTTGTGGTACTATCTCTATTACTAGAGAGATTCTTTATAAAATCATAAGTGAATCCATTTTAGGTCACATCTATTAGCATAAATACATCACCTTGATAAGTCTAATCTTTCTGGCAAATTTTGCTTAACATATTTTTGTTCAGAATTATGGTATCCTGACAATCAAATTTCTTTCAATAGTTAATAGAAAAAAATGTTTAACTGTCATATAAAGTAGTGATTTTCAAATATTTTGAGTTCAACAATATCTGAAAATTTCATGGCAAAAAATCCCAGATTATGTCTATATTTGAATAGTGTTTCAGTGCAAACATCGATGGCATTTCTCTGCCAGGACAGTGCTCTTTGTGAGGCTTCTAAAAAGACTGAAAACAAGAAAATGAAAATGCCTTGGAACTCTGACTACTGCAGATGGATTAAGGGATAACATATTTTAAGAACAGTAAGTTAATGTCTTCCTTTGGCCTGATTCTTTCAATCAGTTGAGGGTTCTTGCTGTAAGATGATTTCCTATATATTAAGTAAAGGTTGAAAGAAAAAAATTCAATAAGGTTGCCTGACTATGTATTTAGTGTGCAGGTACATTTGTTTATCCTAAGCTCTGTTTCTTTTTGAGTATTCCTCTTCTTGGTATCTTTAAGACATAGTAATTCTTCACAGTATGGTTCTAGAACACTGATTCCCAGACTTGGCTGCACATTAGAATCCTCTTGGGAGGTTTTTAAAACTCCTAATGCCTAGACCATACCCCAGACCAATTAAATCAGAATCTCTGGGGTGGAAGTCAGGCATCAGTATTTTTCATAAGTCCCCAGGTGATTCTAATGTGCAACCAAGGTGAGAACCAGTGTTCTAGAATCATTTGTGTCAGTTTCACTAGGGTAATTGTTAATAGACAGACCTCGGTACAAAATTACTTCTGTTAAACTGGGATCTCTATGGATGATCAAGAGGAATTTGAATATATTTCTGTACTCCATGACGATTCATATGTACACCGAGTTTTGCAAATCTTTGGCTTATAGAGTTAAGGGGGTTAATGTTGACTTGTGAAGTCCTCAGCGAACAGAAAAATCTGAATTCTCAATCTATAGTCAGAAATCTTTTGGGGTTGGAGGCAAGTCTATTTTGGAAGTTTCCTTAGAAGTCTTTATTTAGCACTGTAATTCTATAGCTTGCAGGTGTCAGTAATAACTTCAGGTTAAGTTTCCACACAGTTTTGAAGTGAATACTTTAATTAGGACAAATTGATCCTCTAGTGGGCAAGCTAAAATAAAGAGGCCATCAACCTAAAATTAGAAATAATAATTTAACAAAATAATAATTACCTATTAGAATTAAGGATGTAAGAGGAATTTGAAATAGAAAAGGATAAAACTCCAATTTAGCCATCCCCCTGAGCCACATCTCATTTTTTTACAATTGAAAAACTTTAAGAGAAGGGAAAAATTAAAGACCAATAGGACTAAACATTATATTTTAAAATATTCATCTATTCAGAATATGCTACCCTTTAAGATATGTAAAGTATGTTCTAAAACTTCTCATATGGTTCTAACAAATATCCTACTTAGTGAAGCAGGACAAAGGATGATCAATTCTACTTTTTATAGCCATGTTATTTCTGGCACCTAATATAGTATGAAGTTCTCTGTGTCTATTGAGTTGAACTGAATCATCAGATAAGAAAGCTGAAGCAAAGAAACATTAAATGCTAACTGAGTCTTCATCAATTGATCAAAATAAAACTGCATCAGAAACCCAGGTCTAATCCAGAATTCTCTCCCTGAAAACAAGCTTCCTCCCAAACAATTTGGAAATTACAGGTCATTCTTTTAGCCAGTAGTCCTAAAGCTTGATTCACTTAAAGGATCATATGGATGCTTTTAACTGTATCCAGGATACCAACTAAAGACTGTGATTCAATAGAGCTGAAGAGGGATCAGATTCTGTTTGTTTAACAAGCACTACTTCCCTGGTGGCTCAGAGGTTAAAGCATCTGCTCACAATGAGGGAGACCTGGGTTCGATCCCTGGGTCAGGAAGATCCTCTGGAGAAGGAAATGGCAACCCACTCCAGATTTCTTGCCTGGAGAATTCCATGGATGGAGGAGCTTGGTGGGCTACAGCCCACTGGGTCACAAAGAGTCACACAAAACTGAGAGACTTCACTTTCACCTGTCAGAAACCATATGTAATTGCCAAATATGTAATTAATCCAGTTAACAGTGATTGTCAAAACAGCAAATACCATTGGCTAACTCTGACAAAAGTGAAACATATGTTAAAAAAGTAAAATAACTCATGTCCCCAGTAAGTATCCGTTGAATGTGTCAATCTACTAATCAATAGTATAAAATTAAGACCAAACTGGTTTACAACATTTTCCATAATGTACACAGAGGAAAGGGCTTCTCTGGTGGCTCAGCAGTAGAGAGTTCACCTGCAGTTCAGGAGCCGCAGGAGTTGTGGGTTCAATTCCAGGGTCAGGAAGATCTTCTGGAGGAGGACATGGCAACCCACTCCAGTATTCTTGCCTGGAGAATCCCATGGACAGAGGAGCCTGGCAGGCTACAGCCCATAGGGTTGCAAAGAGTCCGACACAACAGAATCTACTTAGCACACATACACAAAGAGGAAAGTTTTAGATTCTGTGGTGTTTTCTGGTCAACTTTCTCAGTTTGATAAGGGATTCAAGATTATCTTGAGCTAATATGATAACAAGGGCCTGCTTTTTCTTTCTTTCTTTTTTTTTTTAGGGCTTGGCAGGCACCCAGATCAACTCTTCCTCAAAAAATAGGAACCAATAAAACTTGTTCTTTTAAAAGAAACTGAAGGTTCCAAAGCCGTGAACAGGTATGGAAGAATTCAGAGAATGTCTTCAGTGGTAAGATGGGCAAAGAATTCTGAGAATAAAGAAAGAATTCTCCCCTAAGGCATTAGATTTGTAACTAGGCAACAAATAAAATACGACTACTTCTAGCCAGCCCAAAACGCAGTTCTCACCAGAAAAGTGCTTGCTTAAAAATGCCTTTCAAACTCAACTTCTAGACATTCTGGTATTCATTTTATCCTATAATTTACATCTTATAATTTACACACACACACACATATACATGCAAACATACATATATACATCCATATATACTACATGTACATATTATCATATTTTTAGTGAAGTCGCTCAGTCGTGTCTGACTCTTTGCGACCCCATGGACTGTAGCAGCCTACCAAGCTCCTCTGTCCAAGGGATTTCCAGGCAATAGTCCTGGAGTGGATTGCCATTTCCTTCTCTAGGGGATCTTCCCAACCCAGGGATCGAACCCGGGTCTCCCGCACTGTAGACAGACACTGTAGACAGACGCTTTACTGTCTGAGTCACATTTTTAAAATATATAATTTGACAATTCTATATCAAAAACCAATACTAATCAATATGTCTTCTAAAGTTATAACCTCACGCTATTTTCATTGTCAAAAAAGCATTTGTAATGGCTAAAATACAAAACACCGACAACAACCAGTGCTTGTGAGAGAAGGAAATTCTCAATCGTTGCTGACAAGCATACAAAATATCACAGCCTCTGTGGAATGCAACAGGGCAGTTTCTGACAAAACTAAATGTGCTCTTACCATACGAATTGCACTCCTAGCTCTTTAGTCAAGTAAAGACATGAAAACTCAAGTCCATACAAAAACCTGCATATGAATATTTATAGCAGCTTTATTCATAATTGCCAAAAGGAGAATAACTATTAATAAGATGTTCTTTAATAGGTGAATGAACGAACACACTGTAGTACATCCATAAAGTGGAATATTATTCACCGGTTAAAAGCAAAAGAGCTATCAAGTCACCAAAGTAAATGGAGGAAACCTAAATACATACTGCTAAGTAAAACAAGTTAGTCTGAAAAGCCTACATACTATATGATTCCAGCTATACTATAGAATTCCAACTGTTTGAGGTTTTGGAAAAGGCAAGATCAGAGAGTTTAAAAAAAAAAAAAAAAGAGTGACTGCCAGGGGTTTGGAGTAAGGAAAGAGGAATGAATAAACAGAGCACAGAGATTTTTAGATTAGTGAAACTATTCTGTATAAGGCTTTGGAGGACACAGGATATGCATTTTTAAAAATCCATAGAACTGTACAATGCAAGCAGAAAATCCTAATGTAAACCATGGACTTTACTTAATATATTAATATCCATTCATCAATTTCAACAAAGTCTTAAAAAGTGTTAATCACTCAGTCGTTGCTGACTCTGTGAGCGCATGAACTGCAGGCTTTTCTGTCCAGAGAATTCTCCAGGCAAGAATACAGGAATGGGTTGCCATGCCCTTCTCCAGGGGATCTTCCCAATCCAGGGTTCGAACCTGAGTCTCCTGCATTGTATGCAGATTCTTTACCATCTGAGCCACCAGGGAAGCCGAAAAGGAATTTGGGAGGGCTATGGGGATCAAACCTGGATCTCCTCCATTGCAGGTGAATTCTTTTTGGAATGAGCCACCAAGTCAAACCTCATGGCTCAAATATACCATATTAATGTAAGAATTTAATATCAGAGAAGACTACAGAGGAGAAGCGATATTTGGGAACTCTCTGTACTCTCTGCTCAGTCTTCTCCAAACCTAGAACTGTTCTTAAAGCCAAAATCTAATTTTTAAAAAATGCATACATAATATTAATGCTAACACTATAAACTTCTCTTTTAATTTGTAACTCAGTGACAAAATAGTTGTTACACTAAACTACGTATTTGTCACTCCTGTATCATAAAACTTAAATTTTTTTAGCTATTAAGCTATATTCCCAAAGATATTTATTTCACAATCTGTCACACAGAACTAAATTAATAAGCCCTCCTATATATGGATGTCTGAAAAATTGTTTTCAATTCTTTTCCCAAATGAAATGTTCATATTATGTTGGTCCATCTTTCATTTTCATTGATTTTCAATATAGCTTTTATTAGCCAAAACATAATAAATATTTTGCCTATAACGCATGGTTATGTAACTGAATGCAGAATTGCTACCTTAACCTACAAGATGACTAGGTTTAGCTATTGAAAGTCTTGTGCAGTGTTTCTCAAGCTTCAACACGTGTGGGAGTCAACTGGGGATGGGATCATTTTGAAATACAGTTTCTGATTTAGTTGGTTTGAGGTGGCACCTGGCAATCTTAATTTCCAACAAGCTTCCAGGCAATGCTGACACATGATTACACTTTGAATAGAAAAGTTCTAGGCCACAAAACTCTTACCACTGTGAAAAACACACAATTCCGTAGCAGTTCTTGCAAGGAAGTAAAGAGCTGTTTTGTTTGTTTGTCTGTTTATCCCACTTGGAAAAACTCTCAGGGCTTCTAGCACTTCTAAATTTGCTTTCCCAATATATAATCTGTTTCAATTTTATCTGTTAAGACGGAGACTTGATAACCTATGTACAGTAAGCAAGCTACCCATTTAACCATAATACTGTTCTATCCTGTATGAACAAAAGATCACTTATTTCTAGTTTGACTCCTCTATTTCTATGTCTTCAAACACAGAAAGGTCAAGTGACTGGCTCCACTTATCCAGTAACTTAGAAGTCAGGTCTCAAATCCAGGTCTCTGATTCCAAATCCACTCCTTTCCCCCTCCATTCTCTGCTGCTTCTAATAATGACGCACTTCAGAGAAGAGGCACCAGTTTGTTTAGCTCACAAAATCCCAGTTCTAAATTGAATTCCTCAGCCTCCAGTTTCCCATAAACCTTAAGCATGTACAAAACCTGAGTCTTGAAGCATAGGGTATTGATCAGAGGGAGAGGAATGGGGGGAATGGCAAGCGGCCTAGAGTGGGCAGTGAATACATGAGCCATGAATACTTCAGTGATGGTTAAGACCATGGTGTGAGGAATGAGTAAGGAAAAATTGAGTCTGGCAGTCAGAGTCAGATTTTCAACCACCAGCAAAAAATTATAGAGTGTGCTCTGGCTCTGAGACTTTGAGAACATTGTGTACTTCTCTGGAGACCTGCAATGGCCAGCAACGTGTGGAATTTCTGTAGAGGCCTGTTATAATACAGCCTATTATAATACGTACACTGCTTGTAAATGGGTTCAATCACCAACAAGGAATGAGAAGCTTGTGATTTTTCTCAGGCTGAGTTCAAAGTCACCATGGCTGATTTTTCCTTGTTATAGAATCGCTGCTCAGCCTTTACACACAAATATCACAAAACATCTCTGGAAAGACAGAGATTTGAGCCCAGAATCTTGACTGCCTTGACATTCACCTGATCACCTAAAGAGGATATTATTAATCCTACTTATTTCCAAAGATTTGTGACATAGTGTCAGAGCAGTATCCAGAGTTTCCCCAGTCTGGCTAACCCATCTGAGCCCCTCAGTTAAGGGCTGCCTGCACAGAGCACACATACTACAGCAGAATTCCCCCTTGAAATGAGAACAAAGCTTTCATAATGGGATATTGCCCAGTGTCTAGAGGCAGGTTTGCACCTAAGGGCATACCATCTGAACTCTTTTTTTTTTTTCCTATGCAATGGGGTTCTAAGACAAAGAGGGTGAGAGCATACAAAGGCATATTCTTACTGTTAGAAATACTTAGAAAGACAATAATGTTGAGTCATACTTCTAAGAAAAAATCATCACAATTGGACAAATTTTGTTTAACTTCCGGATAAACAAGAACAAGAATAAAATAGAGAAGTGTAAATAACATCCTTTTGGAACTTTCAAAGATTTTCACACTAAAAATGCTAACATGGAGATGGAGAAAATTAGCTTATAGAAAGGACAGAGTGGGCAGTTTTCTCTTTTAGCTATCATCTCTGAAGCCAAACAGAAAAATGTCTGGGAAGCCTGAAGAATGCAGCTTTAGGACACATGTGAAAGAAAGACATAGATATCAGATCAATATAAAAGCAGCATTTTGCAAGTACGGCTGAACGACAGTGAAAAGGGCTGATAGAAGATTGCTAGCTTCCCACACCCTTGGGAGAGTAGAAACACAGATGGGATAAGTCCTTGGCTGGGGATATGGTGTATCCAGTGGGAGAGAAGCAGGCTCAAAGATTCTATCATTCTACTCCAAACAAGAAGGATAATAACTTGGATACTTTGCAATCAATGATAATAAAAGCACAAAGACCGTGGATGACTTACTGTGCTGACAGTGAATCCCATTAAATCCTCGGGGACATTTACAAACATAGCCTATGAATGTGTCTCCTCGGTACGCTTCACTTATTTCGCAGGTTCCTCCATTATGGCATGGATTAGGAGTGCAGGGACCTGAAGGACAGAAAGCAATATTGCTGCATGATACATATGCTTTAAAGTAGACACTGGGTCAACATTTTGCAATTAACAATTTTACAGAGAAGAGTGTTCTGGGTATTAGTGCTACAGGAAATGCAGAAGCTGTTGAGGGCTCTGGAGACCAACGGCCTGGGCTTGAATACTGGTTTCACCACTTTCTAGCCATGTGGTCTTGGATGATTTATTTAACCTCTCTACACCTCAGTATCATCTTCTGTGAAATGTCAATACTATAATAATACAATCTACCTCAAAAGGCAATGACAGAGATGAAAAGAATTCATACATATAAAATACCCCGAACAGACACACATCAAACATTCAAAAAGTATCGGCACTAAGTAAAACATTGTTACTAAGGTTCCAGATTTTAAAATCTCCTCTGCACGTTTAAAATGCAATACTGAATGGCAGTTTCTAGAGTTAACATGCAAGACTTCTTGTACCCTGCTGGTCAAAGTAGCATAAACTTAAAAGTCATTGTAACCACATTGGCCAAGTGAAGTGGATGGTTGGTTGCAATACTTTTATTGACCATTTGTGAGTTTGTGGTGATGCATACTTCAAGAGAACTCCAATTTTTGCCAATGTATAGGAAGTAGCTCCTTGAAACTTGCAAAGATAGAGAAGAGACAGAGAGTTACTTCTGAGCCTTGAAAATGTAACTTCACCAGAATGACTTGTACCTGGTACCTCTATTGAGGTACCAGTACCTCAGTTGGTACCTCTGTTGAGAGTCAACAGAAGTGTGGTGCTCCACCTCTGGGAGTACACAGCTGAATCAGTTCTGCCTGAACCTGGGACTCCTCTACTACACATTCTTGCCTCTGCCGTACTCCTTCGGTATGGCTGTGATTCTTTTCAACTGGCATAGCATCTAAGAATACTGTTTTCTTTGCAATAATCCGTCCGTCCTTTCCCTACTTCAGAGTCTACAGGCTTGTGTCAATCTGAAGGCTCATCCTATCTACTCTTGCACTTTCTCTCTCGTGTCCATCACAGCTATTTCCCCTAATAAACCTTTGCCCCTCTAATTCTGTTTAATAGCTGGTTTCTTGATGGATGCTGAACGACTCATGGCAGAATCCACACTGGATGTTGTGAAGAAGAGACAAGTTGAAGGTAGAAAAAGCTCTCCCGGGAGATGAAGAGAGATCAAGCAAACTATACAGCATTGTCTAATTTTGTCCCCCCCGCCTCCTTTTTTTAAATTGGAAAGACTAGATAGTATATTCAAAAGCAGAGACATTACTTCGCCAACTAAGATCCATCTAGTCAAGGCTATGGTTTTTCCTGTGGTCATGTATGGATGTGAGAGTTGGACTGTAAAGAAGGCTGAGCGCCGAAGAACTGATGCTTTTGAACTGTGGTGTTGGAGAAGACTCTTGAGAGTCCCTTGGACTGCAAGGAGATCCAACCAGTCCATTCTGAAGGAGATCAACCCTGGGATTTCTTTGGCAGGAATGATGCTAAAGCTGAAACTCCA
Source organism: Neotragus pygmaeus (assembly GCA_006410875.1). Lineage (NCBI taxonomy): Eukaryota > Metazoa > Chordata > Mammalia > Artiodactyla > Bovidae > Neotragus > Neotragus pygmaeus. Next base: position 553,494 of record SJYV01021426.1, on the reverse strand, counting down.
GTACTTTGGCCACCTCATGCGAAGAGTTGACTCACTGGAAAAGATTCTGATGCTGGGAGGGACTAGGGGCAGGAGGAGAAGGGGACGACCGAGGATGAGATGGCTGGATGGCATCACCAACTCGATGGACATGAGTCTGGGTGAACTCCGAGAGATGGTGATGAACAGGGAGACCTGGCGTGCTATGATTCATGGGGTCGCAAAGAGTCGGACACGACTGAGTGACTGAACTGAACTGAGAACATATTTATATGAAACAAAAATCACTGAAAGGAAAGTTAAGATGTACACACTAGAAAAACAAAGCAAGTGTTTTTAAACTAAGTATCTGACTCTGTATACAGAGATGAATTCCAGAGTCCTGGAGAGCACAGGAGAAGAAGAGAAGCCAGTGGTTTCGGCAGAGACTAGAGAGAAGGTAACAGTGTTGGCAGGAGAATGATGATAACGAACCAACTGGGCGGGCGCTCCATCAGGCAAGGCTATAAAAGAGCACAACAGTGAACGCTACTCAAGTGTGGGTCAAAACCCTTTAACGTCTTAATGACAGAAAAGGAAATTCACCATCATCACAAAGTTAACAACAGGCAGCCCTTAGGAGTTCGGGCAATGCTATCCTGGAATATTTTATAATTCTATTACCTCCTCCAGCAGCTCTTTGATAGTGTTTCTTACAGTTTAACATTCCATGACAGTCAATAATTATATAATCTAATAAAGATATGCATGAAATAGGCAACAATATGACAACTATGCTGTCAAGATCTTAGTACTGCTGACTTTCAAAAAGTACAAAGAAAACAATGGATCCATAAGTTTCTTTAGATATCTCTATACCATTTAAAAACAAAACAGTTATTCAAGTAGGTAGTTTTGTCCCTTGCAGTACTGGTCAACTAAACCAACTAACACCTGCCCTCGAGATGGTATGTTGTCAATGATTGAGACAGGAAGAAGGTGCAACACCAGAGACCATTTTCTCCCATCACCAAGAGATGTAAACCATGCTATAGAACTCTTTCCCCTTCTTCTTTCTCACTTTCTAATTCTTCCCTCCTCTCAAATTAATTAACATTAACAATCCCAGACAGCTTACAAATTACTTTCAGATAAATAATCTCATTTATTCCTCCCAGCAACTAGAAGAGGTTATTGTCTGTATTATTCTTGTTTACCTTTTTTTTTTAAATTGTAGGTCAGAAATTTTAGATAATATTTCTCAAATGAACATTACAAATGAAGCATTCGGTCTCAAGCCAAGAATCTGTGACCCTAAAACCTACATGCTTTACAGATTCAGCCAATTGGGGAAGGGAAAATGAAATAAAAGTGATATTAGAGATTTCACTCATCAGTTCACTCAAAATACAAAAATACATGACAGGTTTTTTTTATTTAACTGATAACTGATAGCCATGCATGTAATTGCTAAAAAAAAAAAAAAATTATAACCTAAGAATATTTGTGAAAGTCATTCAGTCATGTCTGACTCTCTGTGATTCCATGGACTATTCAGTCCATGGAATTCTCCAGGACAGAATACTGGAGAGGGTAGCCTTTCCCTTCTCCAGGGGATCTTCCCAACCCAGAGATTGAATCCAGGTCTCTTGCATTGAAGGCGGATTCCTTATCAGCTGAACCACAAGGGAAACCCAAGAAATATATAATTTTAAACAAATGAGGAGTGTTAGAGATCATTTAATCCAATCTTTAAATTTTGCAGATAAGGAAACAAGCCTAATAAGAATTCAGGATTTCTCAAAAATAAAAACAAAAACCTCAACTAATACGAAGAAAACTGAGTTTGAGGAATTCCTTCTAATAGGAAAACACTTTTTAAAAACAAAATTGATAAAGCTATTTCTGGCCCAACAAGACAGTGATGTGATTTCTATCAGAAAGAAAAGAAATATTTTTCATGTTTCCTTCTACTGATACCCTGGAGAAGGTAATGGCTGCCCACCCCAGTATTCTTGTCTAGAGAATTCTATGGACAGAGGAGCCTGGTAGGCTACAGTCCATGGGGTTGCAAAGAGTTAGACATGACTGTGCAACTAACACTTGCACTTTCTACTGATAATGCTGAGGGAGGGATAAAAATCAAACAACTGAAATAGTAAGGCCAGTGACAGCCCTTGGGAGCAGTTAAAGACATGATTATGAGGGAAGTGGTCAATGGAAGTCACTTGGAAGAACAAGGAGCAAATATGAGCCTGGAAGGGATGAGTACATTTAATCAAGCCTTCTACATCTCTGGAAAAGTAAAACTTGGCTGAGGAGGAGTGAGCAGCTCTGCCTTATAAAGGAAAGATTTAGGAATGGATGGGGGTAACCCTGGAGGGGAGACCCTGCAAACAGAACTGAAAGTCAGCTTCAAGGAGCAAGGGAGTATGCTCATAGAAGTACGCTATGAGGCTGTAATATGGGAAGAAACATAGCTAATAAGAAACCACGATGCCTAAAATTCAGTTTTGTTTGTAAAGCTCCTATGTGACCTGTCTTTGCGGGACTATCCAAGCCTGCTAGACACACAGACCTATGTATGGAATTGGGGGAAGTCAGAGGGAAAGGGCTCTTCTATTCATCAGGCTCATCCTGGTAGGAGGGAAGAAGAGTTGCAGCACATGATGCCCAAGGAACTCAAGAATCCAGTGGATACAGGAACCTGAAAACCGAGCTGACAGCTATCTAGTCTTAGATACTTTACAGATATTTCCTGGGGGCACAGGCAAAGTCTATCAAGTAATCCTGGTGTAGCCTCTGGAATTCCCCAAAGATAGGAGTTAGAGAGTTGGAGCTCATTTTATTTATACCCGCAAAGACATCATTGACCTCAGCTGACATCTTGGTTTCAGAGAAAGATTACTTGTTACAAAGGCTGTTTGCTGCTGTTATTTTTCTTACTCCAAGAAATTCAGTGATTTTCATTTACATGACAAAGATGACATAAAGCAAAGCTGGTAAGCATTTAACCTTTTAAGAGTGCTTTATATGCTAGGCAACATGAAATACATAGTATTCTTTACAATACTTTGTTAAGAACATAGCTTTTCTCTATAGGCAAAAAAAAAGGCTTACTCAGAGAGGTTAAGTGTGAGTCTAACTGCAAAAGCCAAGATTTTTTTTTAATACATTCTGCCTGACTACAAACCTAAGTCCTTTCCATTAAGCTACACTTCCTGCCCAGTTACAGATCTGTAGATGAATACAGTCAATCTTGATAGATGCTTCCAGAATTTAGCAAGTACTCACTAAGGACAGTCCTATAACACAGGATTCCAAAACTTTCCTAAATGAAAATATTTTCAGCAAATTGGTCAGTGTATTAGATATCATGAACACACAGTCTCTGCCATACTAACAATACTCCACTTCAGCTGTGTTTGAAATCAGCTGTCAAACATGAGTATTTCCCCACTGCTGTTGCTGCTGCTACTAAGTCACATTGGTCGTGTCCGACTCTGTGCGACCCCATAGACAGCAGCCTACCAGGCTCTGCCATCCCTGGGATTCTCCAGGCAAGAACACTGGAGTAGGTTGCCATTGCCTTCTCCGACTTCCCCACTACTATTTTGTAATGTACTTGGTATGTGTATACTGCCGCTTACACTGTGAAGAAACTGACCCTGGCCAACATAGATTTCTTTCTTTGGTCATAGAGTTCTTTCCTTTTTGTATTTTGTCCCTAACAACTGGACTGTGAAACTGTTATAAGCCTTGTATATATTCTTTTGGAGAAGGAAATGGCAACCCACTCCAGTGTTCTTGCCAGAAAAATCCCACAGACAGAAGAGCCCAGTGGGCTATGGTCCATGGGGTTGCACAGAGTCGGACATGACTGAGTGACTGACCATCTGTTTGTGTGTGCGCGCGCGCGCACACACACACACACACACACACATATACTCGTTTGGAAAACTCATGACAGAGTGCTGAAATGACTGCTTACATGGCATGTTCCCCCATTAGACCCTTAATTATCTGTGGTAAGTCATGGCTGGCATACAGTAGGTTTACAATATATCTTTAATAAAAAGGGTGTGGCAATAATGAGTGATAACCACCATATCTTTTGCCTAACCCCACTGAAGCTTACAAGATTTATAAGTTATAAATATCTTTTGGCATTTCAATTGGTAATTAAGATAGTCTAACTTTTCTACACTTTCTAAGGTTCAAATTCTTTAAATTTATATATCTAATATGGTATAAGCTTCTAGAGTATCACAGGTATAATATTATTGTATCCCTAAATGTACAATGATTACACATATCTTAATTCTTTAGCAAATATATAATCGAGACATATGTGACATTATACAATTCTATCAATAGTGTTTTGGTCTCCTAATTGAACAATTCCTGTGTAAATAAAGACATTCATCTGAAGCATTAGCAAAATGAAATAATCAGAATATAAGTTAGTACATAAAGATGATAAATGTAGCCCAAAGTTTCAACTCAACAAATTTTCATGTAGCCAAAAAAATTTGTGTTTGATGTTAATCAGTGACAATTAAAATGTGTCAAGAGTTTGCAGGTTTCTTTCTCCAAATGATAAGCAGACTAATCATATGAGAACTAAAGATCCAAGGAAACTTCTGTTTTTATATTTCTTCCGCATCTAACCATCTTCTCTATTTTGATACTGAAAGTAAGTAGGTATCATTTTAAGATGTTAACACACATAAATAATGATCATCGCATTTAGCATTTACATTGCTCTCACACTGTGAGAAGAAGAAACTGACCCTCACCTTGTTCAGCATAAAAGTGTTTTTTCATTATTTTTCATGATTTCAGCATAATATTCATTTATTAAGCATCTATTATGTGCTGTTATTTATTTGTGATACATGTTTTAAGTGGAGTTACAATTGTCAGCTGCTACAAGAGGAGGCTAACAACTCAAGAAAATATTTACTTATCCAGTTTATAAGGTAATTTTAATAAGTATTTTTTACTTTCAATGTACTATGCTCAGTATTAATATTTTTTATATAATAGTTTCTGAAAAATTAATTCTATAATTCTCTTAGTAACATCATAGTAACAAATGTTTGTAATATTACCACATCCATAATTTTTGCTGCCAAAATTTTGGAATATTTAGTGCACCTGATACATTTTTTGGTAACATGTCAGCACTAATCTATAGCTGATACATAATTTTGAAAACAATTTAATAGTAGAGCAAATTCTGAAAGCAAATGAGTCTTACTGAACCACTCAGTTCAGTCACTCAGTCGTGTCCGACTCTTTGTGACCCCATGAATCGCAGCACGCCAGGCCTCCCTGTTCATCACCATCTCTCAGAGTTCACTCAGACTCACGTCCATTGAGTCCGTGATGCCATCCAGCCATCTCATCCTCGGTTGTCCCCTTCTCCTCCTGCCCCCCAATCCCTCCCAGCATCAGAGTCTTTTCCAGTGAGTCAATTCTTCACATGAGGTGGCCAAAGGACTGAAGTTTCAGCTTTAGCATCATTCCTTCCAAAGAAATCCCAGGGCTGATCTCCTTCAGAATGGACTGGTTGGATCTCCTTGCAGTCCAAGGGACTCTCAAGAGTCTTCTCCAACACCNGTCTGACACTGTTTCCACTGTTTCCCCATCTATTTGCCATGAAGTGATGGGACCAGATGCCATGATCTTAGTTGTCTGAATGTTGAGCTTTAAGCCAACTTTTTCACTCTCCTCTTTCACTTTCATCAAAAGGCTTTTTAGTTCCTTTTCACTTTCTGCCATAAGGGTGTTGTCGTTTGCATATCTGAGGTTATTGATACTTCTCTGGGCAATCTTGATTCCAGCTTGTGCTCCTCCAGCCCAGCATTCCTCCAGAACTGTGAGAAGTACATATTTATTATTAAAGGCCTCCAGTCTCTGGTATTCTGTTGTAGTTGCCCAACCTGTCTAAGATAACAATATTCCCTGAGCATTTGTGCTCAAGGTTGCCTCTAGTTTGAGGAATATAAGAGAGACTGGCTACATATACATCTCACAAGAGAGGCTTGGCATGATGCTTCTTCTGAGGCTCAAAGGACAAATAAGAGAGACTGAAGACAAATGTCCAGGAGATTCTTAGTCTCTAGACACAGCTCTCCAGGAAGAAAAAATATAATCTTTCAGTCTTCCAAAGATGAAGCTCTGAAATCCCCTTTCCTTCTTCAGCATTCTGTGCAATCAGAGGCAGAAAATGGCTGCACTGATGAGGATTTAATGATGTGAGGCTTTATTTGCATAAATAACTGTGGGAAATCCCCAAGCTTTAATGTGGTAATGACCACAGACTCCAGCCAGGTGAGCAATGTGATTTGTTCACACATATCCTGGTCCACCTCCTGTGGAAAGCTTTTGGTCAGTGGCTACTATGTTGCATTTCTTTTTCCTATTTGTCAATTCTGGGTTAGCTTGTGTGGAAAACCAGAAGCTTTCCCCACAAAAAGATCTCAGCTGCTGACTTTGTGAACTGACTACTGAGAGTTTGGCCTGGAGTGGTTATTTTTTGTGTTACCAATGGCAGAAATATTTGTTCTTTGTTAGTACCCATGTTACCAAGTTATGTGTATTTCACGTAATTTTGCCAGCATAAAAATCAGAACTGTTAATGTGGCAAGCAAGATCGCCAGAAGTGAAATCAAGACTTAGTAATTAATATAAGTTGGATAACTTCAAAGCTGGAAGAATGGGGTGTTCTAGATAATTTAAACATTTTTAGTCAGCTGAGGGTTAAATATCCTTTCTTTTCCCAGCTCTGAAAATCTTTAATGTTTGAGTTCATTGAGTTTAATGTTTGAGTTACTGTCTTTAAAAACAGTAAATTAAGCATAATAAGATATACTTTTAATTAAAAATCTTTAGTGTGTCATGTAAATCATTCCAATTTATCAATTTCATTGATTATAGTAGATGGACTGGCCTAAATATTGGTTGAATATAAATCATATCTATTTTTTAAATTTAATTTAAATTTTTTTTTTTGGCCATGCTACATGACTTGCAGAATCTTAGTTCCCTGACCAGGGATTGAACCCATGCCCTCATCAGTGAAAGTGCAGAATCCTAACCACTGGACTGCCAGGGAATTCCCTAACCCATATCAAAAATTTTTTAAATTTAACTTTATAAATACTCTTAAGTTTCAATCAAATGGGAAACCTTAGCTTGTTAAAAGTTATGGTAGTTTGAATTTCAAAGCTCCATGTATTTTTCAGCTTTCCCTATGAAAGACTAGTTCTCATGTTCCTTCTTTTTTTTCAAATATCAATTTAATATCTCCACGATCTTAAACTTCTTTTATTTTAGTGCTATTTCCAAACTTCTAATAATGTGCTAGAACACTGGTTTTATTTATAGCTGTTTCATTGGTATAAGCTAAATAACTTAAGTTACTTTGAAATAATAATTGCAATTAGAGATTCCTCCCTTTTTAAAAGTAATAAGGAAAGTCAAAACAATTGGTTTAGAACAAAAATAAATATCTCAATAAAAGAAAGCACACAATTTACACATTTTATCATCATTATCTTACTATGTGTTACCATATTAGTTTTATTTAGCAAATCTTTATGTAGAGCTCACCATGTACCAGGTGCTATTCTAAGAGCTGGACAGATATTAAGTCCCTGCAATAATCATTATAACACCCCTATGAGGTTGTTACCATCATTCCCACTTTGCACATTAGGAAATGAGACACAGAAAAGTTATACAACTTTCCCAAGGTCACACTTATAAAGAAAGAGCTGTGATTTGAAACTTCTAGAATATATGCTTTTAACTATTATACTATACTGTTGGTCTTGATTGCTTAAAAGGCGGAAGTGTTTAAAATGTCANGAGTGCCGAAGAATTGATGCTTTTGAACTGTGGTGTTGGAGAAGACTCTTGAGAGTCCCTTGGACTGCAAGGAGATCCAAGCAGTCCATTCTGAAGGAGATCAGCCCTGGGATTTCTTTGGAAGGACTGATGCTAAAGCTGAAACTCCAGTACTTTGGCCACCTCATGAGAAGAGTTGACTAATTGGAAAAGACTCTGATGCTGGAAGGGATTGGGGGCAGGAGGAGAGGGGGACGACTGAGGATGAGATGGCTGGATGGCATCACGGACTCGATGGACGTGAGTCTGAGTGAACTCCGGGAGATGGTGATGAACAGGGAGGCCTGGCGTGCTGCGATTCATGGGGTAGCGAAGAGTCGGACATGACTGAATGACTGAACTGAACTGAAGGCCATATATATGGTCTGTAACCCAATCCAATCTCCCATCTAAGAATTCAAAATTTGGACACACACAAGAGATATCGGTGATGAACCATGATCAGAGGAAAGGTCACATGAGGACAAAGTAAGAAGGTGACTATGACAATCCAGGAAGAAAGGCTCAGGAGAAACCAAGCCTGCCAACACCTTGATCTTGCACTTCGAAAACTCTGAGGAAATACATTCTATTGTTGAAGCCACCCGTGCTATGGTATTTCGTTTTTGGCAGTCCTAGCAAACTAACACAGACTCAGTTTTCAAATAAGGTCACATTCTGAGATTCATGGCGGACAGGAATTTTGAAGAGGTGCTCTTCAAAGCACTACAGTCCTCAAGTAGATTTTTCTTGTAGCAAAGAAGTTGATTAAGGAAATGCTCATCTAATGTTAGAGTTGGCTGACAAAGCACTCACATTTATTAACAATTACCAGTTTAGCTAAAACTAATTTCACTTTGCTCTCATCACACAGAGTGGTAAAAAGTTTTGATGAATTTGGAGATTAGGAAAGCAGTTTAATTTTTTAGCAGTCCCAAGGAGGAGTGCAGAAGTGGCTGTTTAGGTGGCATCACGGAGGACCTGTCACTATAAGATAGAAGGAAGTACTGAAAAAAGAATTTTTCAGTCAATCTTTATCCATTTAATCTAGTTTGGAGTTGGGCTTGCCAATGGCAGTACACAGTGAGTCAATACTCAGAGAAAGCCATTATACATGTTATTTCCACGTTGTTGTTGTTCAGCCACTAAATCATGTCTGACTCTGTGAACCCCCGTAGACTACTGTATGTTAGGCTCCTCTGTTCTCCATTATTTCCCGGAGTTTGCTCATGTGCATGTCCATTGAGTTGGTAATGCTGTCTAACTATCTCATCCTCTACCAACCCCTTTTCTTTTTGCTTTCAATCTTTCCCAGTATCAAGGTCTTTTCCAATGACTCAGCTCTTTGCATCTTGCAGCCAAAGTATTGGAGCTTCAGCTTCAGCAGCAATCCTTCCAATGAATATTCAGGGTTGACTTCCCTTAGGATTGACTGGTTTAATCTCCTTGCAGTCCAAGGGACTCTCAAGAGACTTCTCCAGCCCAAATTTGAAAACATCCATTCAAATCAATTATTTCTATAAATATATATAATCATTTGTATAACAATATCTGTTATTTCTCTTTTCTCAATAGATATGATTAAATATTAGTATGGATTTTAAAAATTATTAACAAAAGAGAGCTAAAGGATCTATTGTTTACAAAGCGACAACTGTTACTATAGAGCCATCTAACATTTTTTCCCCTGTCCATCCTGCACTGATGCCAAAATAAGCTTCCTAAACCCACCACGAGCTCAGAATGCTTTATAACTCACACAGAAATTTGTCTCTTCAGGTGTAGTCACAATGCACATATATTTTTTTTTAATTCTTCAAAACATGCTAGGACATCTTTACTTAAAAATAATACTTATTTTCTGATTGATTATGTGATGTTATCCTTAACAGAACAATATATAGTGAATACAAGACAAAAGATGATTTGCCCTTTTATTTTCTTTCTAAAATAAAGGACATCAATTTTGGCATACTATGCCTATGAACATTAAACATAGTATACAGAATCCTTTTATAAACTACAGAATGTCCTATGAAATTAAGTAATGATTATTATTGTTGAAGTTAGTAACAAAAGACCTAAGTATACCTTGNAGGACATCAATTTTGGCATACTATGCCTATGAACATTAAACATAGTATACAGAATCCTTTTATAAACTACAGAATGTCCTATGAAATTAAGTAATGATTATTATTGTTGAAGTTAGTAACAAAAGACCTAAGTATACCTTGAAATCTTGGGTCAATAGGATAAACATTTTTAAAATCTAAAGGAAACATGGGTATCTAAAGTATGGACGATCATGATAATCAATGTTATGCTTTCCTTTTCTTTACACGGCCAATAGAGTAAAGAGTGAAACTTCCCATAAACTTTAGGAACTATAAATGCAATCCAATCTAAATGAAAAAAAACCTGACATTCAATAATTTTTTGAACCATAGAGAATCACTGCTTCTAGTGATTGTAGTAAACCAGCTCTGAGTAATGCCCAGAAATGGTAATAATTTCTAATTACTTAAAAAGCCCTTAAAAATCAGGGAGCTGTTTCCAAGTAGAAGTCTGCAAATCACTTGTCTGAAAAGCGCATCTGTCAGAATGCACACACCATGCATTGCCAAATACAATTCGAGCTCCAGAATACACATTAGCAGGTGGTACAAAGTGGTAAGATATTGTTCAACTTTGCTGTTAGCCACCTTTGTTTGCTTCCTCTTCTATATGTCACTAGGACAGGTCACGGAGAAAAGACAGAGACCAGTGTATTTCCATTATAAGCAAAAATCTGAGCCCAGGTTTCAGAAGCATCAAGCAATCTCACTGTTTTACATGGTGTGTCTAAGCAGCTACAAAATTTCCATGTTCTCCATCAATCTTTCTCTGACAGCTCTTCACCTTCTTCAGGCTTCTACTGAACTTGCTGCCTGTACTATGCGATTAGCATCTCACTGTATACTGCTCCTTTCTCTAATTATTTTATGCGCCTCTCTTGTCTCCCTGATGAGGTTATAAACTGTTCTTGCACAGGAATGCCTACGCCTTGTATTCTTTTATTCCCCCCACAGACTTTGATAAAGTACTAGATTCTCTAATGGTGCTTCATAAATACATGACGATTGAAAATTATTAATAATTTTAGGAATAACAGCATTTAATCTAAACTACCTTTCACAGTCTATAACAAAAAACTGAAGTTTAGAGGTTGAATGCATTTTCATTTGTAGCTCTTTCTCATCCACACTTAGGAGGTTGCGACAACCCAATTTTAAGCCTGGAGCCAAGTTCAATTTTCTCTGCTGAAGGCTGTGGTAATTTGTAGAATACCAGACTGCGGATAATCTTATACATAGGTATTAAAAGTAGGTGCACTCTTTCTACAAAACTACAGCTCTTTCTTTTGAAATCTAGCAGAGCAGTTTTGATTTTAAAGCCAATGACAGAAGGTAGAGGAAAGGATTTCTATTTTCACTTTCAGAATCTGGCCTCTGTGACTGCCATGTTAATCATGAGGCAGTGAGAGCCCTGTAGCTCAGGAATTCAGAGCACTAAGATGGGAAGGGTACCCACCCAGACTTCATAGCTGAGGACATTGAAACACAGCTGGACAGGCAAGTTACTGTTTGCATGGCCTCCTTAGGTCTCGTATGTGACTTCTCTGTGGCAGACCAGAAAGCATGAAACAAAGCAGGCATGGATACCAGCCAGCTGGCCATCTGTTCCTTCACCCACTGTGATAATTTAGTCTTGTAGAATTTTGTTAAGTGAACATTAAGTAATGACCATGTCAGACGGAGTGCATAATGAATGCTTCCTAATCACTGGATAAAAGCTTAGGGGAAGCTTGCCCAAACACAGAAAAGGTCACCAATACAAACCAGGAATTAAAAACAAGAGAGCAATGAAATTGATGCAGAACAGCAATAATTAACTTCTTTTCCAGTTTCACTTCTGATCATATGGAATCTATGTCACATGGAAGATGGGGGTCTCATAAGGAAGCTGGGTAATAGTGTCATAGTTCCTAATTTCCCACTATACATGTGTCAAACTCAGGAAATAAAATTTAAATGAAGAAAACACATGAGGAGATTTATCATTCAGACTCTAGCTGAAGGCACCAGGGTCATAGCTATTAACACCAAACTTTTCCAAATAATTCCCTGGATAAGATCAAGAATTCTGGAAAATATTTTGTGTTGTTTTCTATAAAGATCAACTGAAATATCTTATTCTGAGAAAGAAGTTTATTTTTTTTTTCTCATAAAAAATACTTACAAAGTTATAAAGTTTTTTAATCCCCCAATGGAATGATGAATTCGATTAACTGTATTATTGGGATGGTCGGTCTCCTACTGCCTGGAATTATGAAGTTCATCAGTTCAATTCAGTTCAGTTGCTCAGTCGTGTCCAACTCTTTGCGACCCCATGAATCGCAGCACACCAGGCCTCCCTGTTCATCACCAATTCCCGGAGCTCACTCACACTCATATCCATCAAGTCAGTGATGCTATCCAGCCATCTCATCCTCGGTCATCCCCTTCTCCTCCTGTCCCCAATCCTTCCCAGCATCAGAGTCTTTTCCAATGAGTCAACTCTTTGCATGAGGTGGCCAAAGTACTGGAGTTTCAGCTTTAGCATTATTCCCTCCAAAGAAATCCCAGGGCTGATCTCCTTCAGAATGGACTGGTTGGATCTCCATGCTTAAGTTTACACTAATCTTAGATAGTCAGTGTTGCCTCCACTATTCATGAAAAGGAATCAGAATGTTTTACTTGGTTAAGTTACTATCCTATCACCTAAAGAAGACAATATCTACTCCTAAGAATCTGTTTATACGGTTCTCCAGCTCAGAATGCCTTTCTTCACTCCACTGTCTCCTCCAAATCTCCGCTTCCTTCCAATACCTTCCCAAGTTTCATATTTTCCACTCAGCCAGTGGACACAGGGAATAGGTCAGTTTTCATTCCAAAATCAGAGGAGGGCAATGTCAAAGAATGTTCAAACTATTGTACAATTGTACTCATTTCACATGCTAGCAAAGTAATGCTCAAAATCCTTCAGACTAGGCTTTAACGGTAGGTGAACTGAGAACTTCAAGATATACAAACTGGACTTAGAAAGGGAGAGGAACCAGAGATCAAACTCCCAACATTTGTCGGATTATGGAGAAGGCAAAGGCATTCCAGAAAAACATCTACTTCTGCTTCACTGACTACACTAAAGCTTTTGACTGTGTGAATCACAACAAACCAGAAAATGCGTAGAGCGATAGAAGTACCAGAACACCTTACATATCTCTTGAGAAGTCTGTATTCAGGTCAAGAAGCAACAGAACTGGACATGGAAAAACTGACTGGTTCCAAATTTGGCAAGGAGTATGACAAGGTTGTATATTGCCACTCTGTTTATTTAACTTAAGTGCAGAGCACATCATGCAAAATGCCAGACTGGATGAACCACAAGCTGGAATGAAGATTGGCCAGGAGAAACAGCAGTAACCTCAGATATGCAGATAATAATACCCTAATGGCAGAAAGTGAAGAGGAACTAAAGAATCTCTTGATGAGGGTGAAAGAGGATAGTGAAAAAGCTGGCTTAAAATTCAGCATTGAAAAAAAAATAACAAAAAACTAAGATCATAGCATCTCGTCCCATCACTTCATTGCAAATAGAAAAAGTGGAAGCAGTGACAGATTTTATTTTCTTAGGCTCCAAAATCACTATGGACAATTACTTCAACCATTAAATACAAAAAGACACTTGCTCTTTGGAAGGAAAATTATAACAAACCTAGACAGTATATTGGGCTTCCCTGATAGCTCAGTTGGTAAAGAGTCCACCTGCAATGCAGGAGACTTCAGTTCGGTTCCTGGGTTGGGGAGATTCACTGGAGAAGGGATAGGCTACCCACTCCAGTATTCTTGAGCTTCCCCTTGTGGCTCAGTTGGTAAAGAATTAGCCTGCAATGTGGGAGACCTGGGTTTGATCTCTGGGTTGGGAAGATCCTCTGGAGAAAGGAAAGGCTACCCATTCCAGTATTCTGGTCTGGAGAATTTCATGGACTACAGTCCATGGGGTCGCAAAGAGTCAGACATGACTGAGCAACTTTCACTTTCACAGACAGTGTATTAAAAAGCAAAGGTAGCACTTTGCCAACAAAGGTCTATACAGTCAAAGTTATGGTTTTTCCAGTAGTCATGTATGAATGTGAAAACTGGACCATAAAGAAGGCTGAGCACTGAAAAATTGATCCTTTAACATTGTGGTGCTGGAGAAGACACAAGAGTCTTTTGGACAGCAAGAAGATCAAACCAATCAGTACTAAAGGAAATCAAACATGACTATTTATTGAAAGGACTGGCTTTAAAGCTCCAATACTTAGGCCACTTGATGCCAAGAGCTGATTCATTGGAAAAAGAACCTTATACTGGGAAAGATTGAAGGCAAAAGGAGAAGGGGGCAGCACAGGATGAGATGGTTAGATAGCATCACCGACTCAGCAGACATGCCTTTGAGTAAACTCCAGGAGATACAGAGGCGCCTGGTATGCTGTAGTTCATGGGATCACAAAGAGTTAAACAAGATTTAGCTACTGATCAACAACAATAGCACACAACAAACACTTGCTGGATGGATGAGAAATGTTCACAATTTTATGAGCTGAATACACTGGCAAAGTATGTTAGGGATTTAAGTGACATTATTTCATACCAAAAGGACATTCTGGTTGATTCTTCCACTTATCTAGGGAGTCACTTTCATATAAATTATAGGAAAAGTCAAGTTGGATAAACTGTTGATACTCTTTGTTGCTTTCAAAAGAAGTTTTGTTTGCTCTATAAGAGTAACACATTCTTTAGCAATGTCAATTCCTTTTAGACTTCACAAGAGGAAAAGAAAAATAACATGAGAACAAAAACAATGATAAGAAAATGAAGGTAGGAAAAACATGTTAAGAAAAGTTTCAGAGTTACCTAAAGTCCTTTGGCTGGTTTTTGTTTCTCCTTGATCTCCCTGGTGCTACTCTAAATGCTATACTGTCATTTCACTAACCTTATAAATCCTTTTATTTGACTACACATCTAAAACTGGGTTCTATAAGATCATTCTGACAAGAGAATCTAGTTTAAGCTGCTACACTATTAGGCTGAGAAAACCTCTATTAAGACTTGCCCATAGAGATAAGCAGTGTGTGGGTGAAAAAAACGAGAAAGCCATTTAAGAATAATAACATCACACTTTACATAAAGTAATTGTCTGCTTGCTTCCTAGTAGACATGAAAATGTAGGTGGCAGTTAAATATTTGAAAACTCTAGAAATCCACTTAATAATGTGTATAACAATTTATTATCATTACAAAGCCAATTAAAAAATGTTGAGCTATTAAACACAATTCAGTTTCCAACCCAGGAGAGAAAATACTAAATGTATTCAGCACAAATTTGCATTACTATAAAAATCTATATTTCTACTTTTCCAGTATTATGCATTTAAATTTGTAAATTCCATGTTGCATTAATCACATGAATATGGATGGGTAATTTTGGAGAGCTACAGTAATCACTGTATTCCCTGTAAAAGAAATCATTCCTGCTGACAATTTTGTGGTGAATTTTCCTAAAACTGACTATTGGTTCATAAAATAGCAAGGCTTCCTTCACAAAAGTTATTAGATGTTTAAGCCCTTCTCAGCTTTATCAAAATAATTTTAAAAACTGATAAAATACTACACTTTAATAGCACTGTCTTTGGACTCTGACAGTGCACTTGATACTACATAGAATATGGCCATATAACCATTAAAAGAAATGGCAGTAATCCAAGTTTGACTGTACCTTGATTTAACATGTATAGTGTTTTCATGATTCGAATGAAGTATGCTGATTAAAATGATCAGGATGCCACCACATGGATGGACAAAGCAGCTGAGGTTCACATCTTCAGTATAAAATGCCTCAACTTACTTCTGCCTGTTATCCTTTCTTATTTCCAACACAATTTTTGTTAAATGAAATATCATAGTACAAAGAAATTATATACAGTAGAGAAGATCTTAGTCAACCAATGAATATCTTAAATAATTAATTAGAGAAGTTCTTGCCAACATGCTACTTAAATATGGGTTTCCTTGGTGGCTCAGTACGAAGAATCTGCCTGCAATGTGGGAGACGTGGGTTTGATCCCTGGGTCAGGAAGATCCCTTGGAGGATGGCATGGCAATCCAATCCAGTATTCTTGCCTGGAGAATCCCATGGACAGAAGAGCCTAGTGGACTGCAGTCCATGGGGTCGCAAAGAGTAGGACATGACTGAGCAGCTAGGCTAAGCACCTCATGTATTTAAATATTGTATGTTAAATGTAGTATATCTGAAATTTATATTCAGTAGCTCATAGCTCATTCTTTGGAGAAGGCAGTGGGACCCCACTCCAGTACTCTTGCCTGGAAAATCCCATGGATGGAGGAGCCTGGGGGGCCACAGTCCATGGGGTCGCTAAGAATCGGATACGACTGAGCGACTTCACTTTCACTTTTCACTCTCATGCATTGGAGAAGGAAATGGCAGCCCACTCCAGTGTTCTTGCCTGGAGAATCCCAGGGATGGGGCAGCCTGGTGGGCTGCCGTCTATGGGGTCGCACAGAGTCAGACAACACTGAGTGACTTAGCAGTAGCAGTAGGAGCTCATTCTTTAAGATTAGCATATCAAACATAAAAGATTTTGAGAGTAATCAATAGTTTACAAGAAGTGACTGAATGTGTAACTGCCATTTGGTAAATATGGTATGACTTTCAGTCTGATTTTTCCTACAAAAAGCCTTTTAAAATAATTTATGGGTCTAATTGCAGTCGGTCACTAACAGTGAAAAGATTTATGACTGTTGACCTAGCACTTGAAAAAACAGTTGTAAATGTACAGACATGGTAATTTCCAAAGAAGCAACTAAATGACATCTTCACATCACTGTACAAGATAGAATGGAACTATGATAGGAAGAGCACACTGAATTCTAATGAAGATTATCAAGCAGCAAAATACTCTAACATGGGTATTCAAGGATAACCATATAGTTCGAGATTAAATTTCTCTTAGATGTGGACTCAGACTCACTCTCATAATTGTAGTAGGAACCTTATTACACTGTTTTAATATTTTTCTGGATAAAATAATTTTGACCACAATTTAGTTCATAGAACTGTAGACAAGGGTTCCAAGTTTTCCTTGATCTATGTGCCAGAGGGGAACCTGAAATCTCAAGAATCTTAGCTCTTTACAGAGAAAAACTACCTTAGTCCACCTCTGGGCTCAAATGCACAGCCTTTGATTCACACACTTAGGCTCATCAGGCCTCTCAACTTCCCTAAAGGATGTTCTCAACTCTGCCTTTGTTGCCCCTTGGAACATAAAAGACATATATGCCTTTACCCTGCAGCCAAACTCATTAGGAAATGCTATTGATTCCACCTGCAAAATATAACTGAGTGACTATAAGCCAGGGAACACAGATAAATACTCACAACAAATGCTACATTAATATTACACTGCAAAACAATTTTAAAAAATTGTGTTTACACAGCCCCTGTTGCTGTATTGAACAAAACGATCCTACCTGTTTACTATTCAAAATTGCAAGTTGTACCTTCAGGCCCAATATTCCTATTTCTCCCTTACTGTGATCTGGTTTTCTTAAAAGCATTTACCACCTTCTAATAGAACTTGTTTATTTTACCTCTTTCTGTTCCTCCTCTCCCTCCTTCTCTATTATTTGGGTTTTCGCTTATTAGCTCCATGAAGACACAGAACTTTGTTTTCACCACTGGCATATCCCAAGTGTCTGGGAATGATGTACTCAGAGTACCTTTGTTGACTGAATATGTCTTTGTATTTAAGTAGCTAAGTTTTCCAAGTGTTTGTCGGGAAATAGCATTTTAAACTTACTAAATACTGATCAAAGCTGGATTTAGCCCTGCATTAGGTCAGAAAGACCATAATATATATAGGATCATTTTAATAAACACAACAGTGTTTTTATACGATTGCTTTTGCTATAATCCCATTGACCTACATGAAAACCAAACTAAATAAACAAACCAAAGCTTTTGGACAAAAAGAAAAGAACACCCTGTTTTATTTATTGGAGTCATGTTATCAAGGATCCGAGGTGCAGAATCTCTGAACTTGAGACCAAGAATAGTTTTGTTTTTCATGAGCAACAAATCTAGTTATTTCTTATGAAAAATTTGAATTTATAACAGCATTCAAATCATCAGAAACTTATTAAGCAGCTGCTATACTGGATCATGGAAAAAGCCAGAGAGTTCCACAAAAACATTTCTGCTTCATTGACTATGCCAAAGCCTTTGAAGTGTGGATCAGAATACACTGTGGACATTTCTGAAAGAGATGGGAATACCAGACCAGCTGACCTGCATCTTGAGAAATCTGTATGCAGGTCAGGAAGCAACAGTTAGAACTGGACATGGAACAACAGACTGGTTCCAAATAGGAAAAGGAGTACATCGAGGCTGTATATTGTCACCCTGCTTATTTAACTTATATGCAGAGTACATCATGAGTAACGCTGGGCTGGAAGAAGCACAAGCTGGAATCAAGATTGCCAGAAGAAATATCAAAAACCTCAGATATGCAGATGACACCACCCTTATGGCAGAAAGTGAAGAGGCACTAAAAAGCCTCTTGATGAAAGTGAAAGAGGAGAGTGAAAAAGTTGGCTTAAAGCTCAACATTCAGAAAA
>SJYV01021426.1:444332-534783 GCA_006410875.1 Neotragus pygmaeus | reverse complement strand
AATTGATGCTTTTGAAGTGTGGTGTTGGAGAAGACTCTTGAGAGTCCCTTGGACTGCAAGGAGATCCAACCAGTCCATTCTGAAGGAGATCAGCCCTGGGATTTCTTTGGAAGGAATGATGCTAAAGCTGAAACCCCAGTACTTTGGCCACCTCATGCAAAGAGTTGACTCATTGGAAAACAGTCTGATGCTGGGAGGGATTGGGGGCAGGAGGAGAAGGGGACAACCAAGGATGAGATGGCTGGATGGCATCACTGACTCAATGGACATAAGTCTGTATGCACTCTGTGAGTTGGTGATGGACAGGGAGGCCTGGCGTGCTGTAATTCATGGGATCACAAAGAGTCAGACATGACTGAGCGACTGAACTGAACTGATGCAACAGACACTAGTTATTGTCAACAATATAAAAAAGAGCCAGTGGTCTCAAGAATCCTGTATGTCAAAGAAGATTACAGGGAAGTAAACAGAAAACTTCAGTAAAATGAATTAAGTGCTAGTGTATGGCAAGTACTGAGAGTTTTTGGAGAATGTAAGAGAAATACCTAATTCAATAATGGAAACTCAATTCTGAGATCCTAGAATAATGAACTTTTAAAACTCAGATCCACAGGATGAATAGAATAGGCTAATAAGGTAAGTAGGGTATAGCCCTTCTGGTGGAGGAAGGCTTTATCACACATGAATACTCAAAGTAAAAAAAAAAGAAAAAGAAAAAAATAATAGGTAATTTGAAGAAATGAAACAAATGCAGTGTCATTGCAGTCCAAAGTGTAACAGGGAATGGTAGGAGAAAAAGAGAGATTAGCAGAGCCTGAGGTTTGTCAAAACCTCACAAGCCTACTTAGGGATTTAGACTTTGTCCTGAAGGTAATGAGAAGTTGAGTGGTTTAAGCAAAGAATGACTGATCAGATGCACACAAATTGAATGTGTAGGATTAGCTACTTGATAGAGTTATTGAGGGATGGTTTCTATTTCCTCTACAAAATAAATCTGTCTCAATACTAGAAAAGATATGGCTGGCAGCCACTATGTAAAACAGTATGGAGATTCCTCATAAAACTAAAAAATGAGTTGCCATATGATCCAGCAATTTCACACCTGGGCACACACTCAGACAAAACTATAATTTGAAAAGATGTATGCACCCCTATGCTCACAGCAGCACTATTTACAATAGCAAGACGTGGGAAAGGCCTAAATGTCCATCAACAGACAAATGGATTTAAAAAGATGTAGTACACACACACAAAATGGAGTACTATTCAGCCATAAAGAAGAATGAAATAATGCCACTGGCAGCAACATGGATGTACCTAGAGATTATCACACTAAGCAAAGTAGGTCAGAAAGAGAAAGACAAATGTGTGCTATCATTAAATGTGGAATCAAAAACATGACACATATGAACACATCTAGGAGACAGAAATAGATTCACAGACAGAGAGAACAGACCTGCGGTTGCCAAGGGGGAGAGGGGTGGGGAAGGGAGGTACTGGGGTTGGGATTAACAGATGGAAACTATTATATATATGATGGATAAACAATAAGGTTACACTGTATAGCACAGGAAACTATATTCAGTATACTTGGATAAACCATAATGGAAAAGAATATGTATGTGTGTGTGTGTGTGTGTGTGTGTATTTAATTAAGTCATTGTGCTATACAGCAAAAATTGACAGAATACTAAATCAATTATATACTTCAATAAAACTAAAAAAAAGATAACAGGTGGTAGTGTGACACAAAAGGTAGCAGAAACATTTTAAACAGCTCCAATTGGTGGAGCTTAGGAAATATCGGATGAGGCAGTGAGAGTATCTGTAGGTAGTACTGATGTTCAGCTGCTGTTGAAGACTAGGAAACTGTAATGGTGGCATTCTCTGTAAGACATGACATTTCTTCTTGTGTGCTTAGTAGAGAATGATGATGATACCACTAATCCAAAATTAGAAGCTTTCTAGTTGTATGCAGATCAAGAATAGCAAGCAAAGAAAAATATGTGCAAGAGAGTGGTTTTGATGATGGAACTTGTGGTCTTTGCTAAGAAAAGGAGGGTGATCAGGCTCTAAGGAGCTGAACAAGAATGCTAGCATAACATAGGAATTGGAGGTGTGAAGTCAAAAGAAAGGTGTAGTTTAAGAATTAAATAAATTCTGGATCTGGAAAAAAAAAAGGGCAGTTCTAAGTCACATAATAAATGTATACGTACACTTTAAATATACATTTATAACGTGCTGCTGCTGCTGCTGCTACGTCGCTTCAGTTATGTCCAACTCTGTGCAACCCCATAGACGGAAGCCCACCAGGCTCCCCCGTCCCTGGGATTCTCCAGGCAAGAACACTGGAGTGGGTTGCCATTTCCTTCTCCAATGCAGGAAAGTGAAAAGTGAAAGTGAAGTCGCTCACTCGTGTCCAACTCTTAGCGACCCCGTGGACTGCAGCCTACCAGGCTCCTTTGCCCATGGGATTTTTCAGACAAGAGTACTGGAGTGGGTTGCCATTGCCTTCTCCATTTTAAAGTGCTAGAGACTTGTTAAAGATTACCAACACATTGAGCTATTCTTGACTTGATCAGAATGAATAAAAGAGAATTAGCATGAAAGCAACACTTTGTGTAACAGCATGCCTTTCAAGGTTATTCGTGTCTTGTCTGCCTACCGCCTAAGCTCATCCAATGACAAGCAGCAGTAAGTACCATCCTTTTGGAAACACTGTGTTAAGATAAAGACATGTCTGTGAAGACGTCCAGCATGTCATGGAATTTGTGTGCCATGGAATAGGGCTCTTTAAGAACAAGCTGACAGCAGAAATTTGGATGTGAGCAGAGTAACCAGAGCTGGATGAGAACATGGACTAGTGAAGATCACCAGCCAGAAGGCTTCGATTTTAGGAGTCATCAAAATATTAAGGTTTCTGAGACGGAATGAGATTGCTGAACTGTGAAGTTTTCCATAATAATTAATTTCCAGCAGTAACTTAATGGAGAGACCCAGAATTCTGTTTAAAGAGCAAACTGCAAGTTGATTTTGTTTCTGAATAAGTCTTTGTTTGGTGGGTAGTGATGAGATGGTCCAGTGTGTCAGGATCTTTTATATGTTGAAAACAGCACCCTTTAACGAAGATGTTTAGAGGTGAGCCAAATTCACGGCTCACCTCTATCATGCAGAACTATGTTAAGAGTCTGCAAGCCCTTTAGACACAGATCTTTCCCCAATTTCATCTATTGACTGCTTTCATGTTTTTTCCTTTGTCACATATAACCAGAACAATCACCCTCACTTTCTAACCATTTTTGGAAAAAAGAGATGGAAAACCCTAATATTGTATATATTAAAAGTTCAAACATCAAAGGAAGACAATAGGCTCCAAAATGTGATGCAGCCCCCAATAAACACCTCTTAGGTAGGAATTCTTTTTGTTTTTGCCTGGCAGTGCTTTCTAATGTTGATCTCTTATACTTAAGTAGGTCTCTGCCATTACCTGAAGCATGAGATCTTCAGTGGGAGAACTGAACAAGGCAGCAGATTTCAGAGCGAGAGAAGTTTTGTGCGTGTGTGTGTGTGTAGTTTTGTTGTTGTAATTATGTTCTTTTTATTTCTTCCAGGGGGCCTCAAATCTCCAGTAAAATTTTTTCAACAGGAAGCTTTTTGTGTTGGTAGGATTGAAGAGGCTTTAGTGGTGGCAGTGAAGGCAAATGTTCAATTCCTCCTATCCAACCTCAGCTTAACTGAGAGCTCCATTACTAGCAGCATATGGAGGAGCCCTGGAAACTTAACCTGTTATGGAATACAAGGGGAGCAATGGCTGACGGTCAAGGTGAGAGCAGCTAAAGCAAATAGTACCTAATGACTGAGGAAACCAAGCCCTTCCCACGTCTCAAGATGGGCTATTGGTACAATTTACCCAGAAGCTTAAAAAAAGTAGGGGACCTGAGATGACTACAATCAGGACTACATTCAGGGATTAATTTTCTTGAATGAGCTTATTTGGAATGTGAATTATAAATGTTCTATGATTTATATCTGAATTTAAAGATGATTTTGTAAATTTATTCTGAAATAAAAACCGCAGAGCTGATAAATTAATCAACTTATCAGTGAGTTCAGATTTGGTCAGGGATTAAGCACAATGTTATGTAAAGATCTACAGTACACAAAAGNGACTACATTCAGGGATTAATTTTCTTGAATGAGCTTATTTGGAATGTGAATTATAAATGTTCTATGATTTACATCTGAATTTAAAGATGATTTTGTAAATTTATTCCGAAATAAAAACCACAGAGCTGATAAATTAATCAACTTATCAGTGAGTTCAGATTTGGCCAGGGATTAAGCACAATGTTATGTAAAGATCTACAGGACACAAAAGCAATGAAGCATTTTTGTCTTCAATAAAACAAACTGGACATAAAAACTAATATCTATGAGTGAAGAAAATATAGCATAACTTCTCAGTTCTAAAAATAATCACAAATTCCAAAAAAGGAATCCTAATATATATGAGAGAATAGCGGTGTATTGTCTTAAATTACTACACAGTTTGATGATATTTGATATGATTTCAAACTAAGAGACAGGAATATATTTTATGACATAACCAGATAATTAAACTTTTTCACAGTTCTGTGAAATACTATTCTTTTCATAATAAAACTGAAGTGATTAGTCACATAATTACTCTAATGAAACTGAAACTTATTTTAAATGAAACAAAATATTTTAACTCCACATCAGGCCAATGTTTGCAGCAGACAGGTATTGCTAATTATGTAGATATTGATAATAAGAAAAAAACTTCCATTAAAAGTACTGGCATACACAGTCATTAAGACAGTATGGTACTGGCACAAAGACAGAAATATAGATCAGTGGAACAAAATAGAAAGCCCAGAGATAAATCCACACACCTATGGACAACTTATCTTCGACAAAGGAGGNTGACACATATATATGGAATTTAGAAAGATAGTAATGATGACCCTGTATGTGAGACAACAAAAGGACACAGACATAGAGAATGGACTTTTGGCCTCAGAGGGAGTAAGAGAGGGCGGGATGATCTGGGAGAATGGCTTTGAAGCATATATACTATTATGTAAGAAACGAATCACCAGTCTATGTTTGATACAGGATACAGGATGCTTGGGGCTGGTGTACGGGATGATCCAGAGAGATGTTGTGGGGTGGGAGGTGGGAGGGGGATTCAGGATTGGGAGCTTGTGTACACCTGTGGTGGATTCATGTCGATGTATGGCAAACCCAATAGAGTATTGTAAAGTCAAATTAAAAAATAAATAAATTAATTAATTAAAAAAAAAAAGTACTGGCATAATTGGAAAGACCTGGAAAAACTGTTTTCTAAGGGTAAAAACTGAGTGACAAATCTTCGAGTTGATATGATTTACCCTAAAATTCATCTTCAGAGGAAAGCCTAAGATATTAAGCATTTGTTAGGCATTCAAGCATGGATCACAGTAAAGTTGAGTGTTTATAACATTTTAATAGGATATATTTGCTTGGGTAATAAAATAATTTATTGTGTATTATATCTCAAAGAAATAAACTGGTTTATGAATACTAATTACCAAACATGTATCACTTGAATCTTGTGGAGAGATCAGCCAAACAGTTAGGGGTAAGAGTATCCCTTGGACTGAGAGGAGATTAAATAGGTCAGTCCTAAAGGAAATCAATCCCGATTATTCATTGGAAGGACTGACGCTGAAGCTGAAGCTCCAATACTTTGGCCAACTGATGTGAAAAACTGACTCATTGGAAATGCCCCTGGTACTGGGAAAGATTGAAGGCAGGAAGAGAAGGGGATGACAGAGGATAAGATGGCTGGATGGCATAGTTGATTCAATGGACATGAATTTGAGCAAACTCCAGGAGATGGTGAAGAACAGGGAGACCTGGCATGCTTTGTCCATGGGGTTTTGAAAAATCAGACACGACTGAGTGACTAAACAAGAATCAGGAGTATGATCAAGAGAAAGAAAGGCAAATGTTTCCATTCTTTGTACATATACAGATAACTAAACCTGCTAACAAATATTTGCTAGCAGGAGAAGGCTTATCTATAAATATTTTTAGCAGTATATTTCTAGTTTAGGACTATTTCTGGTAAACAAAGCTATAATCTATGAATTTATAAGGCACAGTTTCATGGCAAATGTTATATAAGCTAGTTAACTATATGAAGATTGACTATTATTTAAACACCCATGTACATGTGATAATCCATGTCCATACATAGAGACCCCAATTGTTTTCCAGGGTCAGATATCATGCGTCCAGTGCAGAAAAGGAGGACCTAGGGAGCTGTCCTCAATGTCCTAAATCTCTCTGCTTCACTTGTGCCTCCTGACTGCTTCAATCATTGAAATTTCTAGTAAGTTTTGACATTGGCTAAGATCTCTTTGATTTGTGTAAGGCTGATTTAACAATCCAATCTTTTGAATTAACTCTATACTTACTCAACATTTCTAGAAAAGTTGTGTAGACTAAAAGTGAAATGCTTGAAAAAATTCAAATGTCCATAAGTTTGGGAATAGTTAAGCAGCCCTCAGTATAATTATGAAGTATAATAGAAATCTGCCAGTTTAAAATATGAAAACTTCGTTACATGATAAAATCTACATAAATTCTGTTAAATGCAAAAAGCAGTCTATGCTACAACAAATGATGCAAAAAAGTCATGTTTAAGAAGAGAGTGAAAGAGAAGGTGTCTTGGATGTTCTATGTCTGACAGAGAAATTGGTAATGTCATTGAGAAAGGTAAGACATGAGAGCAGAGAGGGAAAAAGAAAATTTTTGAAGTTAAGAAAAAAATTTTGCTTTTAAGTCATTAAGTATGTCTAGATGATATCTGAAAATGGAAATAAGAAATTCAATAGTGAGGCCACATTTATAGAAAAGAAGAGGAAGAAGAGAAAGCAAACTCCCATATTTTATGAGCTGGGTATTCCCCTGGGCCTTTTACATATATTTTCAATTAATAATTGAAAGTTTCATCACTGCATTGAAAAAACTGAATCACTAAGATGTTTAGCTACCCAGATTAGGGAATATTTTCCATATAGGAACTAATAGAAGCCTGGGAGAGATTATAGAAAAAGGGGCAATGAGACAGTAAAAACTATATTCAAAAGACAGGTCAAAGAAACGGGACACTAAATAGAAAGCAAACATTTTAAAAGTCAAACTAACATACAGGGCTTCTGAGGCCAAAGAGAAAATGTCAACAGGTAAAAGACTGTTCTGCTCATGGAGAATGCTTCAGAGAAAACTAACTATATTCATTATCTTCAAACTACTGAATTTTGTTTCAAAAAGATTAACTTACAAGAGGCAAAAGCTGAAANAGGCTTCTGAGGCCAAAGAGAAAATGTCAACAGGTAAAAGACTGTTCTGCTCATGGAGAATGCTTCAGAGAAAACTAACTAGATTCATTATCTTCAAACTACTGAATTTTGTTTCAAAAAGATTAACTTACAAGAGGCAAAAGCTGAAAAGTATTCAGGTTTTAAAATATTAACATTATGGAGAACATTAAGGTGAATGAATCTCAAAGATGGGATGTTTTGTGAGCATTACACCTCATGTTTGTCTAAATTAAAATCTCGGGAATTAAGTAAACACTACCACTAGGAATATTTTTTTTATTTCTTTAGATAAAATTTCTAGCAAAGATGACCCAACAGATGTTGACTAAACCCCTTAACAAGCTTGGATCGTACAGGTAAATTAATTCCACAAATTGCTTTCAAAGGGAATCTGAATCTCAGTGCTGATGTTGATGTGCCTGTTCCTGATGGTTCATAATGCTTCATGAGATGCATGGGAACCTCTGGATTGGATGAATATGCAAAGTGATATTCGGGGAAATCCTAAATTAGAATGCACTCCAATAAATGAGTGGAAAGGTCACATAGGTGAGTGACCATTATAAAATCTATAACATAATGGAATCATTGTATTCTCACAAGTGGTAGTTAGGAACTTTAGGTCAAGGATTTCTTGCATTTCTACACTTATAAGAAGATAATACTCATAACAAGTGTTCACATTTCTCTAAGGAAAAAAAATATACTCTTTTTTATGAAACCAGACAAAACACTTATATTTCTAATATCAACTTTCTTAGAAAAGAGGCAAATTTTAAGTAAGAGAAGCACACATCTGTAGATACTTTTTTTTTTTTTTAACATTTAGATTGTTACAGGCTTTTGCCAATTCCTTAGATTGGATAGAGAATTTTTATAGATACTGGATTCTACTATTAGAAAAAATGCTGTGATTTACCTGTTTGCTTCACTTTTGTTGTTTTATAGTTTTATTACTTTTATTCTAAACTAGATAGTAAAAGCAAAACATCAAACATGATTTTACTTTAGTAAAGAACATTTATAGCATTTTGGGGACACTCGGCAAATAAATCCAATCATCATTATTATAAAGTTTATTTAAAATATTTTACTAGAAAATCCTGAGTTGTCCAAGGTCAAATTGTAAGGTCGGACCCCGGGGGCCATAAAGGGCCGCCCCTTCCCTCCCCCGCAGGCGGGGGAAGGCCCTAAGGAAGGAGCCTCCCAGATCACGGGGACCAGTGATGGCATACTTCGCCAGTTAAAGCCACCCCACCCCAGCCACGTAGAAGGACCTATCAGGCTGCGACACCTCGGCCGATGACCTATCCAAACCGCCGTCCATTAACCTGACCATCCCTCGCAACAAACTTATATAAGCTGCTTCTAACACAGCCCGGGTGCGGACTTCCTCTACCTGCCTCATTTGGGTCCAGGAATCCCGCACCGGTAGCGCTTTGTCATTAAAAAGCTTGTTAGACTTTTTTTTTTTTTTTGGTGTCCTAGTCATCTTTTACCTAACACAAATTACACATTTGTATAGTCCTATTAGTCAAATTGATTTTCATATACTTCAGGGAGGAATATCTACTATGTACTGTATATCGTCTGAGAGTAACAATACAGAATACTACTTTAAAATTAAAATATTTTGAATAGTATCTATCCTAATTATATTTGGTACAGAATTTATTTCCTTTATTTTCATCAAAAAGTAGTTTTAAAAAAGTGACTGAATTTTCTCAATCAAGATAATATATTTTTATAACCAGGTTTAGCCTTTTAATTAAAAAACTCTTCATTTTCTCTTCAATTCTATCATAAAATCTACATGCACCTCCATTAAGCCCCTCGTTTCAGTTATTATGTAATTATTTTCTGTCTCTAGGTCTACATGCAACCTGTTCTTCCCTTGTTGGCTTGAGTTCCAATAATTTGCAAATTCAGCAGGCCTCTTACAACTGAGACATCAATATCCTTCAAAAAGTCTTCTGCTCTTCTTTTGAAGTAGCATATTAGGAGTCTCAAGGTAGGTCTTAAAATCCTCTCTTTTCTATTGTGACCATTTATAAGCACAAGTTAATTGGCCCAAGCCAACTATCAAAAAATGGCTATGTGACCTAAAAGGGAAATGTTACTTTTGTATGTTTTTTTAAATGCAGTGTATCCTATAAGAAGTTTTAATAATTACTATAGTAAATTTCTACATGGTCATGTATTTGTACTTGGGTCTCACTTTTATTCCAGGAGGGATTTTGAACAGCTGCAAAATAATGTAAATATAAACTAGAAACAAACGATAACTAACAAAAAATAAAGATGAGCAGTGATGCAACAAAGGAGCAAGAAAGCCAATGAACTAAGCTGTGTTCCTGTGAAGACTCTTATCTCTTTCACAGAGGCAATTGAAGAAGTATAACAGTCATGATATTTAAAATCTTATAAAGAAGCTGTATCCACTTGAAGAACTTGACTCTAATAACAGATGGTGAACAGTAAAGCTATTCTCAAATTCTATCAATCATAGGGTAGAGAAGTTGGCAGTGCCATAAACAACTCAGCAACAGTAATACATGCATTTACTGGATATCCTGGTCACTGATAAATAAAGTGGAAGAAATTCCGTTAAAATGCTTTCCTGACACATTTCTCACAGCAATCTCCTGGTATTTTCTGCTCTATCCCTCAAGTTACTCAACGTGGTGATTTCCCAAGGGTCGTTTCCACATCACACTGAGAAACTTGGTTCTTGTTACCTGAATCTAAAAAGAGCTTGGACTCTTGTCCAAGCACATTCTAATTTACCCTGTATTGTCACCCCTTTCAAAGAATATCTTTTAGGTATCAAAATACAGTAACTTAACAATAAGATTTATTATAGTTAAAATTATTATGAAAGTAAAATGTTAAATAGTAACAATTTAAAAGTTTCTGTATTTATTATAGTAAGGTTTAAGCTTTGGCTCCCAAATTGCTAAAAAAAGAATTTGAACAAAAAGACTGCTCTCATTTGCCACAGTAAATATTTGCTTTCTATTTAAAACAGATTACCCATATCAAGATGATTTTGTTCTGCTGATAAATAATAAAACTAAAATAAAAATAAGATAAAGTTTAATTTTATGTTTTCTCATTATGTATCACTTTAACTAAGCTGACTGAATAAAATAAATGCATTTCAGTTTTCTAAAATCTGGGGCTCTGCTTTCCTTTTTCTTGCTTTTACAAATTAATGAATTCAGCATTAAGTTGAAGAATTTATAAAAAACCAAGTAATTATAAAAAAATGTAAACATATTTAAGAAGAAATTTGTGAATAATACTTTTCTTTAAAATGAACAGGAGATACTTTATAATGTAGTTAAAAATTGCAAATCTGTTTTTTTTCCTCCTCTGTAGATATTTCTAAACATATCTTTTAAAATTAACTATATTATATCTATCATATAATTCTTTTGTTTTACCTAGTACCCACTTCATAGAACATATAGAGTTTTCAGTGATATTGAAGTTAGCTCCACCTNTACACATCTCTCTGTAGATATTTCTAAACATATCTTTTAAAATTAACTATATTATATCTATCATATAATTCTTTTGTTTTACCTAGTACCCACTTCATAGAACATATAGAGTTTTCAGTGATATTGAAGTTAGCTCCACCTTTACTGAATTATAATGGACTTTGACCACATCTATAGGGTTGGGAAGAATCCCCTGGAGAAAGGAAAGGCTACCCATTTCAGTAGTCTGGCCTGGAGCATTCCATAGACTGTAGAGTCCTTGGGGTCACAAAGAGTCAGACAGACTGATCGACTTTCATTTTCACTTTCATAGGCTTTATGAATGTTTTCTGTGTTGCTTTATTGAGTCAATTATGATTTCATCATTATACTTTTATGATCCATTTTTAATCCAGGGAATAAAATATATTAGAGGTGCAAGAATAAATAGTCTATCCATTCTTGCAAAAATCTTTCACTGAACATTAATATGTTCATTTACTTAAAATTTTCCAGTCCAAAAAGAGGACAACCTAATTCACTGTACCTTTATTTTACCACATTTACTTTAGCTGTTGAAGTAAGTTGAATGGCGTACCCTAAAAAGAAATGTCAGGGATCAAATCCTCAAATCTCTGAGTGCTACGTTATTTGGGAAAAAAAAAAGGTCTTTTCAGACAGTTAAGAAGTTAAGGATCTTGAGAGGAGATCATCGTATATCACATGGGTAGGTCTTAAATCCAATGGCAAGTGTCCATATAACACACAGAAGAGAAGCCACAGACAGACCAGGAGAAGAGGATGTTAATAAGGAGGAAGGGATTGAAGTGATGTGGCCACAACCACCGGAGCCAAGGAGGGCTGACATCCACCATGACCAAGAAGAGGAAAGGGAGGGCTCTCCCCTAGAGCACTCAGAGGGACTCTGGCCCTCAGGACACCCTCGTTTAAGAATTCTGGCCTCGACAACTGTAAGAGAATAAATGTGTGTTGTTTTAAGTCAATGAGGTAATGGTAATTTGTTATAGGAACTGTGGAAAACTAATATAGCTGTAGTCAAAGCGATTAAGGAAAGATCAAAATCAAGAAATGTGACTCACATAACTGTAACTTATACCAATCCAAGAGGATATAATTATCACATAGCTTGCATATTTTGTATATTTGCAAAGCACCGTGTTCAGTTAATTTCTTTCTCTCTTTTTGCTTTATGATCCTAAGGGGTGAGAATAATGGTATGTATCTTGATCACAACACAGACATTGAACCCTAACCCTGTCTTACGCATTGCTGGGAATAAAATAGAAGGATGAGTCACAGTCAAGCCTGAGTCACCAGTTCAGGGGTGAAGCAATTCCAATGAACATCTAGTATCTAATAAATAAACTCAAATCCCTGTACGAATAGAAACTATTATACCCTGACCTCTATTCCATATCTGTTTTTATACTCACAGAAACATGGTGTATTTGAAAGGTAGTAATGATGGCTTCCCAGATGGCTCTGTGATAAAGAAACTGCCTGTGATGCAGGAGACCAGGGTTCAATCCCTAGGTCAGGAAGATCCCCCGGAGAAGGAAATGGCTACCCACTCCAGTATTCTTGCCTGGAGAGTTCCATGAACAGAGGAGGCTTGTGGGCTACAGTCCATGGGGAAGGAAAGGGTTGGACACAACTAAGAGACTAATACTTTAATGAAGATGCTGTGATCTCAGAGTATGGACTCCTTTCCCAGTCACGCTAATATCAGTTATCTGCTACAGAGAACATTCCCAACAGATACACAAATTGAGATTTGGGAAAAGGGACATCAGTGTAGGTTGCAGCAGATGAGAAACACAGGACCTAAGAGGAGTGTGAAAAGATGGGTAGGTTCTGGAGATATAAAAGGGAAAGGAAAGTATGCCCTAGACAGAAAAACATGAATTAAAGTTTTGAAGTAAGACTGAGCGCAGCAGGTATGCCTTGGAAGAGCAGTGACTGTTTGTCTCCTAGG
The DNA here is from genome assembly GCA_006410875.1 of Neotragus pygmaeus. Taxonomy (NCBI): domain Eukaryota; kingdom Metazoa; phylum Chordata; class Mammalia; order Artiodactyla; family Bovidae; genus Neotragus; species Neotragus pygmaeus. Next base: position 521,908 of record SJYV01021426.1, on the reverse strand, counting down.
GAGAAAAAACACGGGGGTGACGGGTCATAAAAGCTAGGCACAAGTTTCATGGAGTGAAATGAAAGAAAGAGCGTTTTTAGGAGACTAGCTTTCACTGGTTCCGTCATTTGCAAAATAAGAATAAAATTCGTGTGAAGCAATAGTTCTGTCTCTCATCTCCCGCCACCCACCAAAGTATTAAAGAGTACAGAAACTGAATGATATATATATAGGAAGTTGAAAAAAAAGAAGGAAAAAAGTCTGAAAACTCAATTTACTTAAAAATATGCTAATCTCCTTCTTCTGTAACTCTATTAATCTTGAAGGTTAGACAACTTACTTGAACATTCTGCTTAAAAAGTATCAGATCAAAGAATGGCATATGATAAGAACTCAACATGGATCAGAATTCTCAGTGGTTTCTTGATGATACTATAAATAAACCTTACTGCAAAACAAAGCATTTCAATAGGTAAAGATGCTAAATGTTAAAATTCTGGGCACGGGGGACTTCCCTCGTGGCCGAGTGGCTAAAACTCCAAGCTTCCAATGCAGGGGGCCCAGGTTTGATCCCTGGTCAGGAAACAAGATTCCTCATGCCACAGCTGAAGACCCCTTGTGCCACAAATAAGACCAAGTGCAGCAAAATAAATAAATATGTACATATTTTAAATCCTGGGGGGAAATCCCTATTTATTCACTTACTGATCATTTTTATTTTTATTTTTTTGTTGATATTCATTGTTTACTACTTGTACAACTCCTCTCACACATTTCTAAACACTAAGTAATGGAATGAAACAGATTTCACAGGGCTTCAGTCATAGACAGGTATCATAATGCCTTTTAAAAATCTCTAAAGCCTTAGTACAAACTTCTACTTGATTTGAACAATTATTTTATTTTTGAGAACTGGATTGTTTATTCTTTAAGAGTCTCTAGTAAATTCTGAAAACACATGATATAACTTAGATAAGAAATACTAGATATTTTCTCATTTGAGATTTATGTTTAGAGTAGCAGAAAATTAGATGCAAAGTATGGAATGGATCTCTAAATCTTTGCTAATTCTAGCAGTTGAAGATCTGTACTGGATAAAAATTAGAAACAAAAAGGTATATCCCAAGAACACTATATCCAGGTACTATTCAAAGGCTTAAAAAGTCTCCCACCCACACAACTTGGAAAATAAAACTACTTGAAATCATGTCTGTGAGCTTATTAATGAGACTTGCATTGATAACAATGCAATAAGAAGGAAGGCATTGTACCAATAAAACAAAACAAAACAAAAACCTACAGGCCCTTTTTTATTTCCCTTGGAGTTCAAACCCTGGAAGCCAATGGCCCAGCCCACATGCTTCCTGCTGCCTCCTTGACCTCTACCCATGCCTGGCTCTAGATAGTGTGGTTATTGTCAAGTTTGAGGCTTCTTAACATAATGCCTCAGTGTCCATTCAGTAATTACTAAGAATCACTAAATTATTGGCTTTGTTAGGACACCATACACAAAGAACTACTAAACAAAATGTATTTTATTCTACTGCAATGAAAACAGAAAAACAAAAATCCATGTAATGACTTTTAACTACTGATTTAAGACCTTTAAAGCATCTTTAGGGCTTCCCAGGTGGCACAGTGGTAAAGATGCCACCTGCCAGTACAGGGGATGCAGGAGATGCAGGTTCAATCCCTGGGTTGGGAAGATTCCCTGGAGAAGGAAATGGCAACCCACTCCAGTATTCTTGCCTGGAAAATTTCATGGACAGAGGAGCCTGGCAGGCTACAGTCCATGGGGTCGCAAAGAGTTGGACACTATTGAGCATGCACATATGCATGCAAAGCATTCTTAAGATTCTCATTAAGGTATTAGTGCTATCCTTTATTTCTTAAGTTGGGAACTATATCTATCATCACTCCTCTTTATATCATACAGGGAAGAACTGTGTATGTTAACAATGCTTTAAAATCAGCATAACTTAATTTATTTTTTTTATTCAATCATACAACAAATATTTATTAAGCATCCACCATGTACCAAACAATTATTCTAGCAGCTAGGCATTTAGTATTAACAAAATAGATCCCCCAATCCCCTCCCTTGGGAATTTCTCTCTCACGCTAGAGAGAAAAATAAAACACATAAACCATGCAGACGGTGCTAATGTTAAAAAATTAAGCGAAGCAGAGGATCATGACAAGGTGGAGGTGTGACCATTTTCGAGGAAAAAAAGGGCTTTCTGAGAAGGCATCTTTAGGTCAAGACATGAAGGATACGATGGAGGAGTCATGCAGATAACTTTTAGGAGAAGCTGTCAGATAATGGGTCTGTGAGTGCAAAACCCTCCCAAGACAGTGTATGTTCAGGCCTTGTGTCTGTTATATGGAAAACAGAGGACAGGATAACTACAGAGAAAATGTAGCCAGGGGGGTAATTAAGATGTGTATAAGAGACAGGGAGAAGAGGATGTTAATAAGGAGGAAGGGATTGAAGTGATGTGGCCACAACCACCGGAGCCAAGGAGGGCTGACATCCACCATGACCAAGAAGAGGAAAGGGAGGGCTCTCCCCTAGAGCACTCAGAGGGACTCTGGCCCTCAGGACACCCTCGTTTAAGAATTCTGGCCTCGACAACTGTAAGAGAATAAATGTGTGTTGTTTTAAGTCAATGAGGTAATGGTAATTTGTTATAGGAACTGTGGAAAACTAATATAGCTGTAGTCAAAGCGATTAAGGAAAGATCAAAATCAAGAAATGTGACTCACATAACTGTAACTTATACCAATCCAAGAGGATATAATTATCACATAGCTTGCATATTTTGTATATTTGCAAAGCACCGTGTTCAGTTAATTTCTTTCTCTCTTTTTGCTTTATGATCCTAAGGGGTGAGAATAATGGTATGTATCTTGATCACAACACAGACATTGAACCCTAACCCTGTCTTACGCATTGCTGGGAATAAAATAGAAGGATGAGTCACAGTCAAGCCTGAGTCACCAGTTCAGGGGTGAAGCAATTCCAATGAACATCTAGTATCTAATAAATAAACTCAAATCCCTGTACGAATAGAAACTATTATACCCTGACCTCTATTCCATATCTGTTTTTATACTCACAGAAACATGGTGTATTTGAAAGGTAGTAATGATGGCTTCCCAGATGGCTCTGTGATAAAGAAACTGCCTGTGATGCAGGAGACCAGGGTTCAATCCCTAGGTCAGGAAGATCCCCCGGAGAAGGAAATGGCTACCCACTCCAGTATTCTTGCCTGGAGAGTTCCATGAACAGAGGAGGCTTGTGGGCTACAGTCCATGGGGAAGGAAAGGGTTGGACACAACTAAGAGACTAATACTTTAATGAAGATGCTGTGATCTCAGAGTATGGACTCCTTTCCCAGTCACGCTAATATCAGTTATCTGCTACAGAGAACATTCCCAACAGATACACAAATTGAGATTTGGGAAAAGGGACATCAGTGTAGGTTGCAGCAGATGAGAAACACAGGACCTAAGAGGAGTGTGAAAAGATGGGTAGGTTCTGGAGATATAAAAGGGAAAGGAAAGTATGCCCTAGACAGAAAAACATGAATTAAAGTTTTGAAGTAAGACTGAGCGCAGCAGGTATGCCTTGGAAGAGCAGTGACTGTTTGTCTCCTAGGGAGAAAAAACACGGGGGTGACGGGTCATAAAAGCTAGGCACAAGTTTCATGGAGTGAAATGAAAGAAAGAGCGTTTTTAGGAGACTAGCTTTCACTGGTTCCGTCATTTGCAAAATAAGAATAAAATTCGTGTGAAGCAATAGTTCTGTCTCTCATCTCCCGCCACCCACCAAANGATGACCCTGTATGTGAGACAACAAAAGGACACAGACATAGAGAATGGACTTTTGGCCTCAGAGGGAGTAGGGCGGGATGATCTGGGAGAATGGCATTGAAGCATATATACTATTATGTAAGAAACGAATCACCAGTCTATGTTTGATACAGGATGCAGGATGCTTGGGGCTGGTGTACGGGGATGATCCAGAGAGACGTTGTGGGGTGGGAGGTGGGAGGGGGATTCAGGATTGGGAGCTCATGTACACTTGTGGTGGATTCATGTCGATGCATGGCAAACCCAATAGAGTATTGTAAAGTCAAATTAAAACAAAAACAAAAACAAAAACAAAACCAAGAAAAACCTAAAGGCATAGGCTTAGGCCTTTAGGTCCATAGGTTTTACCCTGCCCATCATGAATAGGAAAATTCAACGCCTTCCTGAGCCAAAAAATTTCTGGAATATTAAATTAATACTTCTTCAATGCTCCATTTGCAGTAAACTTTGAGGTGAAACTTGGGACAACAACCAAAAAAGGACAAGGACAGCTGGAGAAGGCCTTCGAGATAAATACAGTCATAGCAAAGAAGACCAGAAATTAAATAAGGCTTGAGGTCCAAGTGTACACAGATAGTGGGAAAACATGTATTGGTCTATTTTCCTGAAGCACATAGGTTGAAAATTAAAATATTCTGTATTTATGTAACGTTTACTCATTTTTGGTGATAGTTCAATTTTGTCTGTCAACTTGGGGCAGCAGCTGCTTGGTCAAATACTAACCTAGATACTGTTGTGAAAGTATTTGTCAATGTGATTAACATCTACAATCAGTTGGCTTTAAATAAAGCAGATTACCCTCCAACCAATTAGCTCAAGGCCTTGACAGCAAAAACAGATTTCTCTGTGAAGAAAAACTTTGCCTCAAGACAAACAGAAATCCTGTCAGAGTCTTCAGCTGGTTGGCCTTATAGATTTCAAACCTGACAGCCCCACAAGCACAGGAGCCAATTCCTTAATATAAATCTCTGTATTTTATACACTTATACATATTGTATATCCTTTTGATTCTGCTTCTCCAAAAACACTGACTGATATACTTTTCCTTTCCATTGATATATCTTTATTACTGTTTTTGTTTACCTTAATAAAATATCAAATATAAAATAAGAAAAATACCATCTACATATAAGAGAAATTTAAATAACTATTTTTCTCACAATTCAACACAACTATCAAGTATTTATAAAAAAAAAAAACACAACACACATTTTCTTTTAATGAAAAAAAGAAGCAAGCACTATTTGGCCTTTTCACCACTGTCTCAGTGAACTGGCCAAAGCTAAATTTTTAGAAGGAATTTCTTCTTTCCTATTCCACTGAGAATCTACAAATAATGACCTCTCACTATTCGTTAAAGATTGCAGCAAAAAACATTTTAGTTTTTAATATGTAAGCCATTCATTTCTCCAGGGGATATTCCTGACCCAGGGAATGAACCCGGGTCTCCTGCATGGCAGGCGGATTCTTTATAGTCTGAGTCACCAGAAAAGCCCAGAAGCCTACTTAGTATGTATTTATGAGCAAAGGGTATACTTGATAAAATAATTAGTAAGCTTCCTTTACGCACTAAAGGGAAAATAGGCATGCCTATATAAAAAAGGAGAAAATGTGTAACAGACGTAAAGTGAAACAAAAAAGGATGTGAAACTTTACTGTAGATTCCCAAGGAAATAAAGTGCCAAGATCAAAATGAAAAAGCAACTCATGTTCATTAGAGAATAATATGGTTAGATATCACTCCTTTTAAAATGCATAAGTTGTAGAATAATTGAGCATAGTCTGCCATGCAGAATTAAATTCTACAAGAAAACAGAAAGGAGATCTAGAATAATCTGCACCACAATTGAGAAAATCAGAAAGTCCACCATAAATAGAAGTAATGCTTTTGTTAGACTAAAACTGAGCATTTCAAAAGTTAGAGAAAACTACCTAATCACTGGGTCCGGTCCTGTGGTTAGCTTCCATTTATATATATATATAAATGGATATTTAAAAAATCCATTTGCAATGCAGGAGACTTGGATTTGATCCCTGGGTTGGGAAGATCCCCAGGAGAAGTGAAAGGTTACCCACTCCAGTACTCTGGCCTAGAGAATTCCATGGATTGTATAGTCCATGGGGTTGCAAAGAGACACGACTGAGCGACTTTCATTTTCACTTTCATGTATACATGTATATGTGTGTGTTTGTATTTGTTTTAAACTATATATATATATAAATAAAATTTGTTTATAAAACTATGAATATACATTTATAATATAAGACTACATTAAATCTTTATTACTGCTAAGGTGGATCAGTGGTAAGGAATTCTCCTGCCAGTGCAGGAGATCCAGGAGACATGGGTTCGATCCCTGGACTGGGAAGATCCCCTGGAGGAGGAAATGGCAACCCTCTCCAGTTTTTTGCCCAGAGAAATCTCATGGACAGACAAGCCTGGATGGCTACAGTCCTTGGGGTCACAAAGAGCTGGTCGTGACTAAACAACTGAGCATGCAGCACTGCACTTCCTCAGTGGCCAAACTGATCACTTAGAAGATTAAACACATTAAAAGATTTAGAAGGAACTAGTAACAATGCATTGGAGAAGGAAATGGCAACCCACTCCAGTGTTCTTGCCTGGAGAATCCCAGGGATGGGGAGCCTGGTGGGCTGCCGTCTATGGGGTTGCACAGAGTCAGACACGACTGAAGCGACTTAGCAGGAACAGCAGCAGTAACAATGATGAAGCTCTGGTGTGCTGAATTACCACTGCTTCCACCTCTGATGGGCATCACAAAGGTCACAAGAATTCTTTTATAAACTATTGTATCCATGCAATTATCTCTGTCATTACTACCGCTTGGAATCAGATGTTAAATGGCCACAAATACAGATGTACATTTAAGTAAATGATGAAATTTTAACTTTATAAATATATGAAGAACAGTATAGCATTTACCGTGTAGTGTTTTAATAAAGCGATTGCTAAAAAGATTTTCCTTTTACATTCATCTAAAATTTCCATTTTTTCTAATATTTTTATTATATGAGCTAATTCAGTATTAATATTTATTTTATATATTCAAAACTCAGTCTCTTTCTTTGATATTAAAAAACTGACATATGACAATTAAAGCAATCTTCCCTTAGGCAAGAGAAGAAGAAAAAAAAAGAAAAAAAAATCAAGTTTTGCTTTTGTGTTGTTATGAATAAAAAGCTAACTTGCAGCTTGATTAATTTTAGCCACTGATTTATCATACAGCTACAAGATCTCAACTGTGTCATTTTCTGACTGCTTGAGCCCATTCAGTAATATTTTCTATTTCAAGGATTAATTTTTATAATGACTTAATTATTGAGAAGAGGTAGTAAGAATACACAGAACGATACAAAAAAATCTTAAGGACACAGATAAACATGATGGTGTGATCATTCACCTAAAGCCAGACATCTGGGAGTGCAAAGTTAAGTGAGCCTTAAGCAGCATCACTAGATGGTACTGGATGTGATGAAATTGCAGCTGAGCTATTTCAAATCCTAAAAGAGGATGCTGTTAAATGCTGCATTATATATGCCAGCAAAATGTGGAAAACTCAGCAGTGGGCACAGGACTAGAAAAGGTCAGTTTTCATTCCAATTCCAAAGAAGGGAAATACCAAAGAATGTTCAAACTACTGCACAATTGCACTCATTTCACACGCTAGCATAGTAATGCTCAAAATTTACCAAACTAGGATTAGTACATGAACAGAGATCTTCAAGATGTCCAAGCTGGATTTAGAAAAGGCAGAGGAACCACAAATAAAATTGCCAATATCTGTCAGTTCATAGAAAAAGCAAGACAATTCCAGAAAAACACCTACTTCTGTTTCACTGATTAAGTTAAAGTCTTTGACTTTGTTGATCACAACAAACTGGAAAATTCTTAAAGAGATGGGAATACCAGATCACCTTACCTGCCTCCTGAGAAGCCTATATGCAGGTCAAGAAGTAAGAGACCCAGACATGGAACAATGGACTGGTTCAAAATTGGGAAAGAAATACACAAGGCTGTATATTGTCACCCTGCTTATTTAACTCATATGCAGAGAACATCACGGAAATGTCAGGCTGGAAAAAGCACAAGCTGGAATCAAGATTGCCGGAAGAAATATCAATAACCCAGATATGTAGATAACACCACCCTTATGGCAGAAACCAAAGAGAAAATAAAGTGCCTCTTGATGAAAGAGGAGAGTGAAAAAGCTGGCTTAAAACAACATTCAAAACAAAACAACAAAAAAAATCATGGCATCCAGTCCCATCAGTTCAGTTCAGTTCAGTCACTCAGTCATGTCCAACTCTTTGTGACCCCATGGACTGCAGCATGCCAGGCCTCCCTATCCATCACCAACTCCCGGAGTTTACTCAAACTCACGTCCACTGAGTCGGTGATGCCATCCAACCATCTCATCCTCTGCCATCCCCTTCTCCTCCAGCCTTCAATCTTTCCCAGCATCAGGGTCTTTTCCAATGAGTCAGTTCTTTGCATCAGGTGGCCAAAGTATTGGCATTTCAGCTTCAACATTAGTCCTTCCAGTGAACATTCAGGACTGATTTCCTTTAGGATGGACTGGTTTAATCTGCTTGCAGTCCCAGGGACTTTCAAGGGTCTTCTCCAATACCATAGTACAGAAGCATCAATTCTCCGGTCCCATCACTTCATAGTAAATAGATGGGGAAACCATGGAAACAGTGACAGACTATTTTTTGGGGCTCCAAAATCACTGCAGATGGTAAATGCAGCCATGAAATTAAAAGACACTTGCTCCTAGAAAAAAAAGCTATGACAAACCTAGAGAGCATATCAAAAAGCAAAGACATTACTTTGCCCACAAATGTCTGCATAGTCAAAGCCGTGGTTTTTTCAGTAGTTGTGTATGGATGTGTGATCTGGACTATAAAGAAGGCTGAGCATCAGAGAATTGATGTTTTAGAACTGTTGTGTTGGAGGAGACTTCTGAGAGTCCCTTGAACTGCAAGGACATCAAAATAGTCAACCAAACAGTCCATTCTGAAGGAGATCAGCCCTGGGATTTCTTTGGAAGGAATGATGCTAAAGCTGAAACTCCAGTACTTTGGCCACCTCATGCGAAGAGTTGACTCGTTGGAAAAGACTCTGATGCTGGGAAGGATTGGGAGCAGGAGAAGGGGATGACCAAGGATGAGATAGCTGGATGGTATCACGGACTCGATGGACATGAGTCTGAGTGAAGTCCGGGAGATGGTGATGAACAGGGAGGCCTGGCGTGCTATGATTCATGGGCTTGCAAAGAGTCAGACACAACTGAGTGACTGAACTGAACTGAAAGGAAATCAGTCCTGAATATTCATTGGAGAGACTGATGCTGAGGCTGAAGCTCCAATACTGTGGCCACCTTAAAAGAAGTGCTGACTCATTAGAGAAGACTCTGATGCTGAGAAAGAGTCAAACCAGGAGGAGAAGGTGATGACAGAGGATGAAATTGTTGGATGGCATCACAACTCAATGGATTGAGTTTGAGCAAACTCTGGGAGATGGTGAAGGACAGGGAAGCCTGGTGTGCTGCCATCCATGGAGTTGCAGAATTATACATGACTGTGTGACTGAACAACAAGAAGAATTAGTTTGATGAATAAATGGTATTTCTAGAGAGGTAAAATAACAGCTTCTAAGTCAAAACAAAGAAAAATGAAGAAATTTATATGATAGCAAGCTGAACTTGATAGACCTTATAGTTAATAAATTAAATTTATATAGATTAGCTCATTTGCAGCAGTTCATTTTCTAATGTAAATGTCTCAATTTCTTAAAAGACACAGACAAAGGCATTAGTGTAATCAATTTATCAAGTCTCTCCTTATTATGAAATTTAATAAAAGATAAATGAAAATTGGATTTGTGCAACATGGGAGAAGCATCCACTGACTTAACTTTATTAAAAAGCATTATTAAAGTTATAAACTGATCTGTATTTTACACCTACAGATACATACATACACAGACACTCTTAATATTTGGACATCTTTGTTTTGAAGGCCTATTTTTCAGACCACTGTGTGGTGAACAAAGCAACACAGTTCTGAGACTATAAAAGAGAATAATTGATATTGCAATAGCTGGAGGATATTTTGAAAGAGAGTTACCAAAATTATTTGAGGAACAGCAATATAATTGGAGTACATATATCACCTCTTAATATGAGTCACTTGAAGTTACCGTATCTGTTATAATTGCTCCAAAAATATGAATCTCATTAGTTTATAATTAGATCTTGGGCTATAACCTAGTTTGACAGAATTTCTTATATAGTTCATTTGTGTTTTTATACTCAATGATAAGATGTTTAAATACCTGAACATAAGATTCACCTAAGATAAATAAAAAGAAACTTCTGGTAGTTACAGAACCAGGTGTTAGGTGAAACTGCCCTAGTAACTCAGATACTACAAATATGTTGCTGTGGGCTAATGAATCCCATATGAACATTTGGAGATAAAAATAATGAATAAATGGATGCTCCATATTCAATATGGGGATACATCTCCATGAGAAATAATGCAGATGTGACTTTTTTTTTTTGCATCCCCTCTATAACTCAACACACACACAAAGCTGTTACTAGGCACTTGCTTTTTGCATGGCAATTCAGAGGTTCAAATAAGAGAAATTAGGTGTATTTGAAAACAGACTAAAGACACAGTGAAGGATAAAAATATTGTAAATAGAATTATATGGGGAGAGAGTAGAGGGATCAGTTGTCTGTTTTAATGCTGCAGTCATAATAATTCTAAATATAAGCCAAACAAAATATGCTCTATTGTAAAGAGAAAAGCCCAGATCATTTTGTAGAATTAGAACACAAGTAACACACTCTCTAATATCTCATTAATTTTCTCAGAGATATAATGTCTCTATTTTTATACTATCTGTTAGTCCAGACAGAAATTTATTATTTCTCTAAAATATATTCCAGACAATGAGAATTTGTCATGATTATTGAATTATAATTGATCAGTTCTGTGTACTTCTGGGGTAATAATAAGTTAGATTTATTATATAAATCTCTACCTTCCAAATATTTAATAAATAGTATCATTCAGTCACAGTGTCCACTAGGCCCCTGTATATTTAGATAAACCATATACATATTTTTAAATAATAATTTTAACTTATAAGTCATATTTTAACAACTAGTAATCAGGAACCTGTGATGCTTTGGCACCAATAAACACCTCCATTTACTTTATTTCTTCTACTGTTGAATTTTGAAGAGCAGCAGATCTCCTACTAGAAATATCTGAATTATTTAATTTAAAGAAACTGTCAAAGAACTGATGGTTTTGAACTGTGGTGTTGGAGAAGACTCTTGAGAGTCCCTTGGACTGCATGCAGATCCAACCAGTCCATTCTAAAGAAGATCAGCCCTGGGTATTCTTTGGAAGGAATGATGCTAAAGCTGAAACTCCAGTACTTTGGTCATCTCATGCGAAGGGTTGATTCACCTGAAAAGACTCTGATGTTGGGAGGGATTGGGGGCAGGAGGAGAAGGGGATGACAGAGGATGAGATGGCTGGATGACAGAGGATGAGATGGCTTGATGGCATCACTGACTCGATGGACGTGAGTTTGAGTGAACTCTGAGAGATGGTGATGAACAGGGAGGCCTGGCGTGCTGTGATTCATGGGATCTCAGAGAGTCGGACACAACTGAGTGACTGAACTGAACTGAAAGTATTTTATTTTAAAAAGTCACTGTCCAATTATACTGTGAATCGGAAGGAAGAATGTGAAACATAAATCTATCATATGGGGACATATAAAAGTTTAATCCAGGTACAATTACTGTGTCAAACAAATGACTGGGTTTCACTGATAATTTAAATAGAATCAAGAAATAACGGAAAGAAAGATAAAGAAGGATCACGAAGGATAAATTAAGCAAGTCTGAACCTGGAAAAGATCATTCTAGATAAACTCTGCTGGCAGGATAAGAAAGCAAAACCAAAGAATATTAATAATCCATTAAAATATTATGCATAATATTTTTAAATAGACATATTTTGATAAAATAGACATATGAATAGAATAATAAACATTTAATTTAGAAAATTATTGAAAAAATTAGGGGCAAGTAGTATCCACAAGGACTAAACAATCACAATCCACTTTCCACAATTATTCATAGTCTTTATGAAATCAGGCCTTTACTAATCTCATAATACCGCATCAAAAGTTTTAACAGAACTACACAATTATATTTTTTATTATATATTTTGATAAAATTAAAGGAATAACATTTGGTTCCCAGTGGCAATACAATGTAAAAGGAATGTCTGCTTTATTAAATGCAAATTTTCTTAATGTAATATTCATGTGAAATTATTTAAGATATTACTTAAGAATATATTTGCTCTATTCTAATTGTCTATGCTAAAATCACACAGAAAAACCTGGTCATATCTGAAAAAAATATTTTTAAAACATAATTTAAAGTCTATGATGTTCAGATCATTCTCAAGTTAAATATTTGTGTGCGGGAAGTATTTAGTTGTATTTACAAAAGAATTTCTTAATAAGCATGAAAGTGAAAGTGAAGTCACTCTGTCATGTCCGACTCTTTGCGACCCCATGGACTGTAGCCTACCAGGCTCCTCCCTCCATGGGATTCTCCANTATTTGTGTGCGGGAAGTATTTAGTTGTATTTACAAAAGAATTTCTTAATAAGCATGAAAGTGAAAGTGAAGTCACTCTGTCATGTCCGACTCTTTGCGACCCCATGGACTGTAGCCTACCAGGCTCCTCCCTCCATGGGATTCTCCAGGCAAGAGTGCTGGAGTGGGGTGCCACTGCCTTCTCCAGGGGATCTTCCCGACCCGGGGATGGAACCCTGGTTTCCTGCATTCTAGGCAGACACTTTAACCTCTGAGCCACCAGGGACATCCAATAATATAGAAAGTATTAAAGTAATTTAAAACAAGAAAATTATACCAAGAAATATTTATAGTTTAAGTATTATTTACATTAAGTTACAATTAATCTTCATCTTGCAAAAATAATAATTCTTTTGCAAAGCCCCCAAAATTGCTTGGCAGGCAACCAAACAAGGAATGGAGTATAAGAATGTTAGAGTAATGAGCCTGGGCTAGAAAGCACGGGCTCACATGGACTGGTACTCACAGAAAGAAAAGATTCAGTTGAGGCTGAGAAACAGTCTGTCAACACTAAAGCCTCAAGTTAGGGTAAAAAATGCAGAAACCAGGCAGTGGAAACTTATAACAACACATAAGTCTGCTCCTGAGTCATATGATCAGGTTGCTCCTAAAAATATGCTACATAATACTGACTAGAGTAGGAGAAAATTGTAGAGAGTTCTTATCCAAATCAGGTTACAAACTATCTAGCAATACTATGAATATTAAACATTAATTGAGCATTTACCTTATTCTGTGATTCCATTTCAAGACAGTGATAATAAGCATAATGCAATATGGTATTTTTGAAGTTTACCAAAGATATTTGTAAGATGTCTATTTCACTGTCTTCCATTGAATTTTTACTTTCTGAACTACTTTTACAGGTAAAAATCCCTACCCCAGTTTTACAAGAAGGTAGAAATCAAGAAGTCTCCCACCAACTGAAATGTTGTCTCTGAATTGAAAAGACCCTATCTTGTACCCAAGTTCCAAATAACAGGGCAACATTTCACATTTCCTATAAAGTCAGGCCCCATTTGTGTCCATTAGTTTCAGTAACCATTTCCTGCTTATATCTCTCAGGCCTAATTCCCTCAAACTGCCTAAGACAGACTCTGGTGCAAAGGTCTCATCTTTCTCTTCCAACCAGCCTCTGACCCCTTTTTCCTGATTTTGCTGTCTGCTAGCCCGGGCCTTTTACAGCTTGCTAACCAGACTGGCTGTGGTGCTGACTTTCTTCTTATAAATGTACTGTTGGCATTCCCCATAGATTTTAGCTCAGATCTCAGCCTTTACTTGATAAATGTTGATCAGACAAATGAGGAGCAATATCATGGAGCCAAATTTCAGAATCATTAAGTTATCACTACAGAAATTATTTTCTTAAAGAAAGTGAGTATTTGAAGCAACATGATTTTTATCCTTAAATTTATATGAATATCATGTTCAATATCAGTCAAATATGTGATAATGCAATATTCTATCATGGTAAGTCATATTTCTGAAAGTATGTTTTACCACTTTCCTCTTTTCCCTTTCAGTCTCATTTTATTATTTTTCTGCATTTTATCATTTCAGTTTTTCTCCCCATTTTATTACTTACTGGCACTTTTCTCAATGTTTTAATATTCCAATTTTCCTTATTCTTTCCTACCAATGTGTTCAGTGTTATGATTTCCTCTGTGTCAGTTCATTTTTAATTACTTTCTCTTTTAACTTTAAACTCATAACAATGTCATTTAGTCTGGGACAGCACAATGGATTCAAGAAATAAAGTATATTAAACTGTGTCAGGTTTCTGGTTTAAACCTGAACAAATACATCTCTATTAAAGGTCTTAAATTAAATAGGAATAATTTTTATAGCATAGAAACTTTACCTGCTGAAGTTGGCTCTTCTTCATCTGATGCTATGATAGAGGAAAAGAGATGGAGTGGGGAGTAGGGGGAAAGTGAGGTGGGAGTGAGATGAGAGGGAGAGAGAAGGGGAGAAAGAGAAAAAAAAATTGAGATTGAACATAAATATATTTCACATTTCTAAATAATAAATAAAAGTCTCTGACTTGAAATTNATAGAGGAAAAGAGATGGAGTGGGGAGTAGGGGGAAAGTGAGGTGGGAGTGAGATGAGAGGGAGAGAGAAGGGGAGAAAGAGAAAAAAAAATTGAGATTGAACATAAATATATTTCACATTTCTAAATAATAAATAAAAGTCTCTGACTTGAAATTTTGTGTCATTGGAAATTTGTCATTAGATAATTAGATAAACAGATAATTAGATGAACAAATACACATGTTAAATTAATAGTTAACTACTCCCATATTTTTAAATAAGGATTAGAAAAGACCATTCAGTTATTTAAATTTGAATTTTCTGTCCTTTTGCAAACAAGGTTGATTTTTTTAGTCTGAGTGCAAATTATATTATAAATAATATTGTTTAAAATATAAATTATATGTTGCATATGAATACCCCAACCATCACCACTTCATGGAAATTTTCCATTAGTAAAGAGGTTAAAAGGTATTTTAACTGCCAAAAATTTTGCTCTACAAGGTAGAAATCATTTTTAAAAAATAGGAATTATTAAGCCTTAGCGTAACTAAGAATCACTCTGAGTGTTGGTTAAACACAGAGATTCAATCTTTCTCTTGCCCCATCACATTCACAAACAAATACACTCAACCCATGTGTATCACACATTTCAAGATTCAGCAGTGGTGGTTCTGTGGTGAAACCAGAGGATCCTTCAATTTAAAGGTTGATCCCAAGTGATTCTGACACAAGTGTTCTACCGCCCATACATGGATAAGCATGGGTATCACAAAAGGAGAGATCACATTATGAAAACAACTTTCTGCTAAAGCAGTTCATAACTCCACATCTATACAAGATGTCAAACTCTGGGCCCCATTTCAAACCAGTTAAGCCAGAGTCTCTTTCAACAGTAATAATTTGGAGCCAGAATTGAGATAAGACTAGGTAATATCATTATAATGTATTGATTATATTGGAGCTATAACTCAAATTGTTAACCATGTTGATTTGTTCTTTAAAAGGGAAACCTTTTTGAGAACAGCACAACTCCAAGGGTAATAATCAACTGTGTGTTTGTGGGGGATGGAGCTGCAAGAATGAAGCTGCAGCAGTGAAGCCACTGCACAATTTTGCCTAGAATTCACATTTCACTAACAGACGTGCTCTGTGAGAAGATATTTCTGCTCTGTGCACAAGTGCAACTTAACCAGAATATTACTGTTGAATTATATTACTCTAGGCAATACTACTTCGTTGGATTTATGAAGTTTTAAAATAAAAATTTACTCAGCTGAATTGCTTATAAAAGAGCTTTGTTCCCAGGTGATTCGTTCATCAAGGTACCACTGTCTAACTAGGGAGAGTGCTCCACTCTTTCCCACTAGGGTTACATCTGCACAGAGTACACATTAGACAAGCTTACTTTGTGTCCTGACAGTATTTCCTCTCACACTGTTTGGCTTGTTTCCTTGGCACCAGGAAAAAAAAGAAAAATCGAGAGTGCAAACACACTTGGCACGCATGGTGTAGAGAACATAAATTTTTAAAAGCTTTTTGCTGCTTTATCATGTCACAAATACATCACAACATGTTCAAAGAGGAAAACCTTCAGTAGTTTCCAGGAATTCCCTTTTAGGAAAATACCACGGGGGCTTAAAGAAGTATTGACTTTTATGGGTCATTGTTAGTAAAAGTCTGGAGATTCAAAAGGAACAACAACCAAAAAAAAGGTTTATAGCAGGTCACTTTGTGTGTGTGAACTGAATTTATAAAAGAAACAAGGAGATGAAGTATACTCTTATTTGATAGATGAGAGGACAGAGGTTCCTAGTGACAAAACAATTTGCCTAAGGTCAATTTGAATTTGAGCTCATGTGATTTGAAAACCACTTTTCCCACTGCGCCTTACTTTCTTACAAAGTGCTGATTCAGTATCCACTAAAATAGAAAAGTGAACAGGAGAAGGAATCAAGAAATAAGGATTGGTTATAACTATGATAACATTCCTTGGTCTTAGCCTAAGGGAAAAAAAAACAAAAACTGGATATAAGGGCTGCAAGAGAAATCCCTTTAAGAAATGAAGTGCTGTCTTAGAAACTTTTTCAAGTCTCTTACAATCCAGGGATAGACAGAGGCAGCTTAGAGTCTGCCTAGATGGTTAAACAAAACATCCTAAGCCTATAATGCCTAAGAGAGAAGATCAGAAGTACTAAGATTTTACTTCTTCATTTATATGGAGAAACAAGAAATTTTAGGAAAGAACTGGAAAGTACAGAAGTAAAGATAATTCTAAACTTACAGGAGTAATAGCAATTAGTCTTAAAAACAAAGCTTCTGGGGCAAGCAGTGCACTAACCTACACTTGAGACCATAATACCTGAAAGAAGGTTTGTAACAAATTAACAATATTAGAATCAGCAGGTCCACAACTCTGCATACAATTGTATCTCCACAAAACATCTCCATAGTCGTGGTTTCTCATAACAAGCAGATGTAACTATATTCATATTGCTACCTATATTTATACTATTAACCAATATGCCTATTATTAAAACAACATTCCCTGGTGGCTCAGACGGTAAAGTGTCTGTCTACAATGCAAGAGACCTGGGTTCAATCCCTGGGTTGGGAAGATTTCCTGGAGAAAGAAATGGCAACCCACTCCAGTACTCTTGCCTTGAAAATCCCATGGACAGAGGAGCTTGGNTGGTGGCTCAGACGGTAAAGTGTCTGTCTACAATGCAAGAGACCTGGGTTCAATCCCTGGGTTGGGAAGATTTCCTGGAGAAAGAAATGGCAACCCACTCCAGTACTCTTGCCTTGAAAATCCCATGGACAGAGGAGCTTGGTGCAGGCTACTGTCCATGGGGTCGCAAAGAGTCGGGCACAAATGAGCGACTTCATTATATACTCACAACGTCACATAATTCACTGTTTCAGTTATCACTGACAAAGAAGGGTTTGTAGCCTAACTCATTACCAAAAAAAGCACCATAAACTATAAACAGGTGGCAGCAAGAGCCCCAGGAGTACAACCAAAACTCTAAATGGACATAAGTGGTTTATTTAGTGACATTTAAGTGAAATCAAGGATCACAGAAGTCATCTCATGATATCCAATGATTCCTTACTCTTTTTATTTGCTTCTTGGAATTCATGAATCAGCAAATCAAATAAACACAAACATACATGTTTGTGTCACATCCAAGTTCCTCTAATCCTGGAAATTAAAAACACATGCACGAAAAAAAATAAAAACTCTGTATTGTTCTCCCTGGTGACATTGTAGATGAATGTATTGAAATTATGGTAATAGTAGGAAAACATAGAGCAAATGTATATATTTGATACAGAGAAGCTAACCCAGCACGTGGACCACAATAAACTCTGGAAAATTCTTAAAGATATGGGAATACCAGATCACCTGACCTGCTTCCCGAGAATCTGTATGCAAGACAAGGAACCAACAGTTAGAACTGGACACGGAACAAGAGACTGGTTCCAAATAGGAAAAGGAGTGTGTCAAGGCTGTATANGCGGTTGCTTCAGCAGCTTTCAATACTTTCTCTTGCAATATGTTCAGGTTATTTGGCTTTCTTACTATCAGTGCCTTGGGGGTGATGACTCACCCTTCAAATTTAGAAAGAAAGTTTGTATCTCAGAACAAAGTAAATATTTTCCCTTTTCCTGCCCACAGTTATTTGTCTAGGTAAGTATATGATCCATTTGGGGAAAGCAATATGTGAGGACAGGATTGTGTTTGGGCAAGAAGAAGCTCTTGGAATTTACTTCCTTCAAAGAAAGTGTCTGCTAATAACCCTCTCTCTCTCACCTCTTCAGATACAGACAAGCAAGTCTATAGCCCCAGAAGCAAGCTGACAGACATCTTGCAACCAAGATGGAAGCTGGCTTTAGAAAGAAGCCAATTCTCAAAAGACTAAGTAGATAAACAAAAGGAAATTAGATTATTGATGATATTATTGAGCCATTGAATCATACCCTGATCTCACTCTAGACTTCTCACTCTGAGGAAAAATATTAGCACTTGTTTATATAGTTTTAATTGAGCTTTCTCTCATTTGCCAGTAATAGCACTCTATTGCAATGGTACACAGTTTTACTGTTCCCATTTAAAATATATTTGAATGCCTAAGAAATTAATTGTCTCTGAAGGAGGCAACAAAACTCTGCCTAGTCAAGGCCATGATTTTACCAGTAGTCATGTATGGATGTGAGAGTTGGAATATAAAAAATGCTGAGCACAGAAGAATTGATGCTTTTGAACTGTGGTGTTGGAGAAGACTCTTGAGAGTCCCTTGGACTGCAAGGAGATCCAACCAGTCCATCCTAAAGGAGATCAGTCCTGGGTGTTCATTGGAAGGACTGATGTTGAAGCTGAAACTCTAATACTTTGGCCACCTGATGCAAAGAAGTGACTCATTTGAAAAGACCCTGATGCTGGGAAAGATTGAAGGCAGGAGGAGAAGGGGACGACAGAGGATGAGATAGTTGGATGGCATCACCAACTCAACAGACATGAGTTTGAGTAAATTCCGAGATTTGGTGATGGACAGGGAGGCCTTGAATGCTGCAGTCCATGGGGCTGCAGAGTCGGATAGAATATGACTGAGCAACTGAACTGAACTGAGGGAGGCAAGACTGGAAATATATGCAGTTCAGAACTGTACTTCAGAGGACAGGTGGGCTTTCTGCAAATTTTAATTTTTCCATGGAGCTTACCACCACATTTTGATACAATGAATCTATTTCTCTAATTTCAAAGTTGCTCACAAACTTTTCAGGGCCATCTGGCAGTGAACATGATCGTGAACATGTTCATGAACTCAGCTGGTGCTTGATCAAAGAATGCATTCTACAGGTTTTTCTTCCCTTCCTTCTTTCCCTTCTCCTTCCCTTTCTCCTATGCTCATAGGATCAACTGTCAAGTACAATAGCTACCCACTGAGCCGTGTATTGCTCTGATATACATGTGCTATTAAAACACACATACTTCTTCATTGGACCAGCTCTAATTTCTATGTGGTCTCAGCAATTCTTATATCTCCTGTTTTCTTTTCTTTTCTTTTTTTTTTGGTTGCTGTTGTTTTGTTTTTGTCTTATCCTTGGGTGTTTTAAGTACACTTTCAAAACACAGAAATTCTACCCATTTAAAACAATTATATACACAGCATGGCTCACCATCAAATTGGAAAAGCTCATTACAAAATATATAAAATACACTTCTTAGCATATGATAATTTATTTTACGAGATGTTACTCAGTTCATATTGATTTATGGATCATTTTGTCTGCTATACTATATAGCTAGTTAATTATGCACTGAACATGCTTTGCAAATATAGGATTATCTATGCAATCCATTATTTCCATGAGCAAAGCAACAAGAAATATGTATTTTTGTACTTTCACAACATCTTAGAATGCTTTTACTCAACTGCAGTGATGCAAAAATAACAATGATGTTATGTATGCATGATTATTCATGCCTGCCCAGATGTTAAATGCTATAACTGTGTGTGTGTGTGTGTATGTGTGTGTGGGTGTGATTACTAAGACAAAGTAGAGTAAACTACCATTTAAAATTTGTGAATTCAGTCATTTAAGTAAGTTGTGGAGCTGCCTCTGGAAGTATTCAGAGAAGTATTTAGAGGAAGGTTTTGGTTTATAAAGTCTTTGTTTTATTGTTTGTTGATTTGCTTGTTTTTGGCCAATGGCCCAATGAGGAAGTGCCTCACGACTTAACTTTGTTATTACCAACTCCTTCTTTTGAAAGTATGAAGAGAAGTGATCATCTCTCCTGGCCAAAGACTTCAGAAGGCATATTGTGTGGTCAATTCCCCACCCTAAGAACTGCAGAAAAACTGGGCCATGGTGAGGAGCAGTAGACATTGAATAGAAAATGTTCAGAAAATTACAAAGTCTCCTCTGTTCTATCAGTCTTCTACATGAAGTTTGATTCTGGTGCTAGATTTGGAGGATGGCATTTATTTGAACACAGTTAACAAGGTGCAATACATAAAATATAAGTATCTACATATGTGGTTAGCATGTTTACTAGTCTCTGGCATTAGACTAGGAGTTTCATGAAGGCAAGGATGTGCCTCTTTTGCTCACCCTTATAACTATAGTTTTTAGACTATTACCTGTAACACAGCAAGGCTCAAATATTTGTCAACAGAAAGAAAGAAATTATGAGTAAATACTTAATTCAGTCTTCCATGTTACTCAATAAAATTTAGCTACTTCATTATGTTACATTAGTAGGCTTACCAAAGAGAAAATCTTAAATGTTATCTATATTTTAGTTAGATCAAGTTATATGTGCATGCGTGTGTACTCATTTACTTCATTCATGTCCAAATCTTTGAAACCCAATGGTCTGTAGCCTGTCAGGCTCCTCTGTTCATGGAGATTCTCCAGGCAAGAATGCTGGAGGGCATGAGTTGCCATGCCCTCCTCCAAGGGATTTCCTGACCCAGGGATTGAACCAGCGTCTCTTATTGTCTCTGGCATTGGGAGGCAGGTTCTTTACCACTAGCACCACCTGGGAAGCCACAAAGTTATATGTAATTATATATAATAACTCATATCATTAAATATAGTCATATAAATCAGATTTTCTTTCTTGGGGCAGGAGAGAAAAGGAATAATAATTGAAAATACAATGCTCTAATAANGAGGGCATGAGTTGCCATGCCCTCCTCCAAAGGATTTCCTGACCCAGGGATTGAACCAGCGTCTCTTATTGTCTCTGGCATTGGCAGGCAGGTTCTTTACCACTAGCACCACCTGGGAAGCCACAAAGTTATATGTAATTATATATAATAACTCGTATCATTAAATATAGTCATATAAATCAGATTTTGTTTCTTGGGGCAGGAGAGAAAAGGAATAATAATTGAAAATACAATGCTCTAATAACCATTTGATCATCTCATGAAAATACAAATCTGTGATTTTAAATTAAAAGGCACCAAACTATAGCTTATTAATTTAATAGATTTATTAAAATAGAAACACCAAATTCACTCTATAAAGTTTAGTAGTAATAGAGCTCACATGAGTTTTACAAGCTACTTATATAGTAAATCATCTTAACAGCAATTAGCAATGCATTTGTGATTTTTCAGTTTAGAAAGAGGTACAAATGGGGAAAATAATAAAGAATGAATGAAAGCTTTGGTTTCATTTTTTTTCCTACTGAGTAAAAAAACAACATGTAATTTACAAAGTATTCCCAGAGTACTGGGTAGCAGAAAGTAAGTAGACTATATTCATATCCTAGGTAGTATTAAAGAGACTTTGGGGACATAATTAGGACATATTTTGCTACTTAAAGGAATCACTAAAAAGATCTTTAAGCTAGGTGATTTGACATTATAAATGTCTATAATCCAATATGTCATGTATCTATACATGTTCTCAAATATTCTTTGTTTATTTAATGTGCCCTCCCTCATATTTGAATTCATCTCATCACTATAGACTGAATGAAAATCTTACCACCCTCAATTCTTTAGTATTTATTTCAGTTTTCAGACTTAGTTGCCTCTTTAAAGGTCCCACTAGCTTTTAAACGATAACCTAAAGGCAGTTCTAATCAAAATGGAAATAGTATTTTTCAGTCTTGGTCCTGAGCTGGGCATTTTCCATGATCCTTATTTCCAGGGCATCAGTTATGTTTTAATTTTGTACAGTGCACATTATTAGTACTAAGCAGATATTTCTGGAAAGCTATCCGGTTTTAGAGATGAGAAAATGAAGTCCAGTTAGTGAGTGGGAGTCATGTAAAAAGCAAATTGGAAATTAAATCTACAGTAGCCTAAGAAAATTCATGAACCAATAGAAGAAACTTGTGAAGGATAAAGCAGATCTGGAGTTAATATAAATGATTGGTCACATTTATCAACTTCCAATAAAATTAATTCATAATTGTTTAAAAATTTAATACAGCAGAGAGAGGGAAATAGACCTGGAAAGAAGAATGCTATTTAATGTGACAGGAAAGTCATGCAGGTGAGGTCACTTGCTTATCGTATGTGAATTTCAGATGGTTACAGAATCTATATTGTTCTGTTTCACAGCAGCTGACAGAAGGAAGCCAATATCACCAGGCTCATGTTCTATGGATTTCTGCTTTATTTATGCATGGGCAACCACTCACTTCAACCTCAATTCACTCCTATAATTCTGGACAAATGAGCTAATCTAAAATGTAAATGTATTAAAACCAAAAGAACCAAAAAAGCAACGGATAAGTCAGCAAGACTGGAAAAAATCTCACAGAAACATCCACTTAAGGAAACCACAGAATAGTTGCACATAAGATATTAATGTTAGAAGAGATTTTGTGATTAAGGAGTTGGCAACAAACAAAAAAAAGAACTGTTATAATTGGTTAAGATTTGCATCATAAGATAGAAATGTATTTATTAAATTATCTAAATTATCAACTAAAAACTCAACATAAACTATACTTTAAAGTAAAAATAATGAAATATCAGATTATATATATAAATATACGTCAGTAAAGTTGCTCAGTCNAAAAGAACTGTTATAATTGGTTAAGATTTGCATCATAAGATAGAAATGTATTTATTAAATTATCTAAATTATCAACTAAAAACTCAACATAAACTATACTTTAAAGTAAAAATAATGAAATATCAGATTATATATATAAATATACGTCAGTAAAGTTGCTCAGTCGTGTTCAACTCTTTGCAACCCCATGAACTGCAGCACGCCAGGCCTCCCTGTCCATCACCGACTCCCGGAGTTCAGTCAGACTCACGTCCATCGAGTCAGTGATGACATCCAGCCATCTCATCCTCTGTCGTCCCCTCTTCTCTTGCCCTCAATCTTTCCCAGCATCAGGGTCTTTTCAAATGAGTCAGCTCTTGTAATTATGATTAAATATTTATATCATAAAAGTAAAAAGAGGGTTATGTAATAATGATATTCCTTAACTTGCTTCCATTAATATATTGCACAATCTTTTCTATGAAAATATAAAGTAGTATTTTATTTTACGGATAAATCATGGTTTATTTAACTAAGTCTCCAGTGAATGAGGGACTTCTGAGGTGGAGCTAGTGATAAAGAATCTCCCTGCCAGTGTAGGAGATTCAAGAGACAAGGGTTCAATCCCTGGGTCAGAAAGGGATAACTCTCTCCAGTATTCTGGCCTGGAAAATTCCATGGACAGAGGAGCCTGGCTGGCTGTCGTCCACAGAGAGTCAGACACGACTGAGCAACTACACACACACAGCACTAGTGAATGACACTTGGATGGATTTACGGTTTTTCTCTTAGAAATACTATTTCAATGAATAATCAAACTCCATTTGAATGGTGGTAGAACCATAAAGCAAAAATCAGTTCAGTTCAGTTCAGTTCAGTCACTCAGTTGTGTCCAGCCCTTTGTGACCCCATGGACTGTAGCACACCAGGCCTCCCTGTCCATCCCCAACTCCTGGAATTTACCCAAACTCATATCCATTGAGTCAGTAATTCCTTTCAACCACCTCATCCTCTGTTACCCTCTTCTCCTCCCACCTTCAATCTTTCCCAGCATCAGGGTCTTTTCAAAAGAGTCAGTCAAACAACTGACTGACTGGCCATCAGGTGGCCACAGTATTGGAGTTTCAGCTTCAGTGTCAGTCCTTCCAATGAACACTCAGGACTGATCTCTTTTAGGATGGACTGGTTGGATCTCCTTGCAATCCAAGGGACTCTCAAGAGTCTTCTCCAACACCACAGTTCAAAAGCATCAATTCTTCAGAGCTTGGCTTTCTGAGCAAAATAAATGAGCAAATAATTTCATTAAATAAATAAGAGCCGGTAAGCTTAATCACAATATAAACTATTAACTTCTTGTAAATAAGGCTTTTAAAGGAACCTCTTTTATGCTGTCAGCCTATCTTTATAACATGCTTCTTAAAAATATTGGACAATATTATATTTGTATTTGTAACTTCTTCCCAGTAAAGCTACTCCTTTGGATTCGAGTTACTGTTAATGGAGATTAAGTAAAATTTGCAGTGACCTATGCCCAAACAGCACAAGACACAGACAAAGAAAAGCCTTGAGCTCTGGGCTTGAGCACATGAAGCTGTGGAGGAGCAAATTTCTCTGACCATCACCGTCACATCAATCAGGGTATGTAGGGCTGTATACTGAATATAATATCCTTACACTAAATAATATACAACTTCAATGTTTAGTAAACTTAATGTGTGTGTGCGTGTGCACAAGCAGGTATTTACTATGCTACGGTTATGTCAAATATGACATTTATACCACTAATGAAATTTGAGAAGCCTTTTTAGTAAGATATCATTCGTTTTTCACTACTCGTAAAGAGGAATTCAGAAATTTTACGATGGCTTTGAAATGACAGTCTCCCAAAATACAGATGCACACATCTGGCTTAATTAAAATATCTTTGCAACTCAAAAGATGAAGGGAATAAAACAGTGGAAGGTGTAACTTAAAAAGAGCTGAGCTATCTCTGGTGGATCTACCTGTTTCTCTTTGGTCAAAGGGAATTATTTTTTTCATGTAGTTTGAACTCATCCCAAGGACACTAACTAGAAGAGATAAAGTACAGTCTCTGCTTGCCTATATAGAACTCGATTAATCTAATGTGCCAGTGACTTACTCAGCAGTGAGTTAATGACTGCTATAGAGAATTTTTTCTTGCCTGTTAAAATAGAAGCTAAAATTAAATGTTTTCTCTTCAGACTCGTTAGGACCTTCTTTAAAAGAAAATAGCCAGTGTATCCACATTTAGGTGTTAATCAAATGAAATTGACAATGTAATTTCCCTGTCTTCAAAACTTGGCTCCCTGGGCTGAATTTTCCCTTAATTGGGATGTCTTTAAGGGACTCAACTGATAAAAAAGTGGACAGGTCTAACTTTGAGACAATGAAAATGAATAAAGATACAGGTATTCAGGGGGAGCCCAAGCCCCATTCCTGTTATCTTTGAGGTAATTTTCAAGTTGTGACTGCACACTATTAACTTCTACTTTTCCAAACCATCAAGAAACAGTTTAGGAGACAGCCTGTTCAGATAACAGGATGTAAAGAACTTCACATAAGTAAGTTTAAATCAAAACCAAAATTAAAGATCATTTAGTCTAACTTGCCAACAAATATCTCAAAGTTGCTTCAAAACTTCTAGTGGCAGGGGACTCTAAACTCACAAAGAAACATGTCACATCACTCTCCCAAAGATAGCCTCTGGAAAACAAAGGAATAATGGGTCTTTGATGTACCAGCCATTCAAATATTTGAAGACAACTATATAATCTCTTAACTGAGACAAACATCTCCACTTAATTTCATAATCATAACATACAACCTGGCCATCCTTTTTTGTTAACTATTTCTTGATAAATTAAAATGTATCAAGGTCTTTCAAAATGAGGCAACAAAAAAGAAATCTTAGAGCAACAAGAATTGATGTCCAGATGAAATCTAACTAGCACAAAATGCAATGGCATTATTACCTGACTTCTTTAGGCTGCTTAAAGAATTAATTTCCATTCCCTCCTTTCTCCTGGGCATCCCTAATAGGTCAGTTGGTAAGGAATCCACCTGCAATGCAGGAGACCCCAGTTCAATTCCAGGATTGGGAAGATTCGCTGGAGAAGGGATAGGCTACCCACTCCAGTATTCTTGGGCTTCCCTTGTGGCTCAGCTGGTAAAGAATCTGCCTGCAATGTGGGAGACCTGGGTTTGATCCTTGGGTGGGCTGGGAAGATCCCCTGGAGAAGGGAAAGGCTACCCACTCGAGTATTCTGGCCTGGAGAATTCCATGGATTGTATAGTCCATGGGGTCCCAAAGAGTCAGACACAAGTGAGTGACTTTCACTTCACTTCACTTCCCTCCTTCCTTCAGCCACATCTTATAGACCAATAGCTAGAATGCTGGGGACAGCTAATCCTGTCTCCTTCCCATCAGAGGGAAAGCTTGAGCAGAAAAAAGAGAAAGGAGAAAATCATGAGGTGACTGTCAAGAAAGAATAGACTGGCTTGCAGGCAATGCTAAAAGTACCTTACAAAAAGGAAAATCTGGAAAATTTTAAAACCAGGCAAAGCCTTAAAGGTATTCTTCCAATCTTTCACTTTCTCTCCAGGAAAAATATCCAACTTGCATATATTTCATATGTAGCTGATGAAGTCCACAGAGGGAAAAAAAAAACATTTTCAGCATTGAAACAGTTTCCTTAGTGACCAGGACTAGGTATTCATCCCGGTGGATATAAATATTTTGTGGTTTCTCATGGGATTTTTCCACGTGTCAACTGACATTTTTAGTCACAGAAGGGTCTCCTGAAAACTACTTTTGAAACTTTATGCTTGTTTCTTTCAGCAATTATTTCTGGTTAGAAATTCTAGGCTAGAAATTAGCACTGATTTCAGTCAATAAAGCCACACTGAGCCTTTTCCAAATCAACTACCTATTATACTAAGTCTTATTGAAAACAATCACAACAGTTAATTAATTTGAAAAAGAGACTTATCTTGGAGGCAGAAAAAAATGTAATGGAAAAAAACAGTACAATTTAATCCTAAAAAAAAAAAAAAAAGCCCGAGGTAGTACTTAAAAATTATCACAAGTTTTGTTAAGAGTTTGTACTGTTTTGTTTTTGTCTTTGTATGCTTCAATTATATTAGGAAAAGAGATTACAGAATCATGTTCCTGGGATAATACTGTTAATAACGCTGAAATGTCTATTATAGAAGTAGTTCAAGAGGATCCACCAAAAGCCCTATACAGCATAGAGCCAAACCACTATCCTGTCTGGCTCTTCATCATCTCCACAAACCCCACAAAGTCTAGAAAAGAACTCCCACTAATTCTTCCAGAAAGTTCCCAAGCTTCTTATCTTTGTGCTTTTTATCATCTGGAAGAGACTGCTAGGCTACAGAACATGGAGTCACAAAGAGTTAGACAGGACTTGGTGAATAAACAACAAACTTTGCTGCAAATGTGTCTACCAAATGATTTTACTAGTGAAGTGCACTTTTATCCCATCCCATCTCAAAAGCCTTCTCACCCATCAGATTTGATCCTTGGGACTGGAACTAACCTTTCCTCCTCCTGATACCCACAGTATTTTTTTTTTTTTTCTCCTATTAGGATAATTATTTTCTGCATTGTGTAATGACTACTGAGGTGTGTGTTTTGTAGTCTTTCCCAAATGTATCTCAAAGTCAAGCTCTTTATCTTGGGGGCATAGACAAAGAGGAGAGTATACGCTGGGCTGAGGAACAGCTTTCCAGAGATGCTCGGTAATAACCATTAAATGGAAGATTCTAGTTTTCTTTCTGCTCTGTGATTCTATCTTTATGCAGAGCCACAGAGAGCTTATTGTTGATGTATCACATCTAAGAACCTAATATTAATATGCTGTCATAAATTCTAACTTCATATTTATTATGCCTTTACAGGATTTCCATTTTGCAATGTTATAAAAAAAAACAAATTCATAAGTTATTTGCTGTAAGCATAAGGAAAGCTCTATTCTGGAGAGACCAATTCCTAATTATGCAAACATTACTTACATTACTCATAAGTTTCAAATAATAAAACACAGGGTTCTCTTTTTTTCCCTCAATAAGTGAGGTGATTTGTCAAATTATACACTGAGGAAAAGAAAATTTTGAAAAATTAAAACTTGACAACTAAATTGCCCCCAGTTTGCATATTGAAGCACAAGCAGAAAAAACCCTGACATAAAAATAATAGGTCAGGATTTATTGGACATTTCAACAATGTTATTAATGACTGAAATGATGGAAGAATATTCAGGACTGTCAACGTTTGATTTCTGCATATAATGTTTGAATTGTCTATATGGTTTAATTATATTTATTTACTTATTTTTATAACTCCTACATAGCTTTTATTACAAATCAGGAATGATCCTAAGAACCTTACGTATATAAATCACTTAATTTGAACAAAATCTCTTTGAAGTTGATACTAGTTATTATCCAGATTTTACAGATAAGTAACAAAGGCATCAAGAGGTTAATCAACTTGGCCAAAATAACAGAGACAGTAAATAGAAGAGTCAGAATTTGAATTCAGTCTGGCTGAGCTCTTGATCAAAATATCATGATATAGTTCTTTAAAGAATGTGTTTCTACAGAATTCCAAGAGCATGATCAGCATGAAAACACTGGAAAATACAGGTATTATTATTATTATTGCTATTGTATCTCTAGGTTCTCTCTGTGTTGCCTCTTGGGAAAACTGTGTGCAGGTCAGGAAGCAACAGTTAGAACTGGACATGGAACAACAAATAGGTTCCAAAGAGGAAAAGGAGTACATCAAGGCTGTATATTGTCACCCTGCTTATTTAACTTATATGCAGAGTACATCATGAGAAACGCTGGGCTGGATGAAGACTGCTGGGAGAAATATCAATAATCTCAGATATGCAGAACACCACTCTCATGGCAGAAAGTGAAGAAGAACTAAAAAGCCTCTTGATGAAAGTGAAAGAGGAGAGTGGAAAAAGTTAGCTTAAAGTTCAACATTCAGAAAACTAAGATAATGGCATCTGGTCCCATCACTTCATGGCAAATAGATGGAGACACAGTGGAAACAGTGTCAGACTTTATTTTTTGGGGCTCCAAAATCACTGCAGATGGTGACTGTAGCCATGAAATTAAAAGATGCTTACTCCTTGGAAGGAAAGTTATAACCAACCTAGATAGCATATTCAAAAGTAGAGACATTACTTTGGAAACGGTCCATCTAGTCAAGGCTATGGTTTTTCAGGTAGTCATGTATGGATGTGAGAGTTGGACTATAAAGAAAGCTGAGCACTGAAGAATTGATGCTTTTGAACTGTGGTGTTGGAGAAGATTCTTGAGATTCCCTTGGACAGCAAGGAAATCCACCCAGTCCATCCTATAGGAGATCAGTCCTGGGTTTTCATTGGAAGGACTGATGCTGAAGTTGACACTCCAATACTTTGGCCACTTGATGCGAAGAGCTGACTCATTTGAAAAGACCCTGATGCTGGGAAAGATTGACTGTGAGAGAAGAAGGGGATAACAGAGGTTGTGATGGTTGGATGGCATCACCAACCCAATGGATATGAGTTTGAGTAAACTCCAGGAGTTGGTGATGGACAGGAAGGCCTGGCATGCTGCGATTCATGGGGTCTCAAAGAGTAGGACACGACTGAGCGACTGAACTGAACTGATCCATCAGCATATGTGTAATAGGTACACTTTAATTTGGATACAAACACTGGACTGTGGAAACAGGCTGGAGCAAAATTTCAGGTTAATTACTTGCATCTGTCTTTGAAAAGGAATCTATGACCTTGGTATAGTCATTGTGTTTATCTCAGAACCCCTTTCCCAACACTGAGATTGGTAGTTCCTTAACTGTTTATTTCAATATTATTTCAAGAATAATACATAGATTAGCCTTTTAATGGATCAGTTCAGTTCAGTCACTCAGTTGTGTCCGACTCTTTGCGACCCCATGAACTGCAGCACGCCAGGCCTCCCTGTCCATCACCAACTCCTGGAGTTCACGCAAACTCACATCCATTGAGTCAGTGATGCCATCCAGCCATCTCATCCTCTGTCATCCCCTTCTTCTCCTGCCCCCAATCCCTCCCAGAATCAAAGTCTTTTCCAATGAGTCAACTCTTCACATGAGGTGGCCAAAGTACTGGAATTTCAGGATAGAGTCTAAAAGCACTATTAAAGGGGAAAAGGCTGAAAGAAAAGAATGTCCTTGGCATTATGGTCATTGGTAAACATCCACTGGATCATGGAAANAAGATCCCCCGGAGAAGGAAATGGCAACACAGTCTAGTATTCTTGCCTGGGAAATCCCATGGAGGGAGGAGCTTGGTAGGCTATAGTCCATGGGGTCGCCAGAATTGGACATGACTTAGCAACTAAACCACCACCCAGTAATCATGGTTAATTTTGAGTGTGGAAGTCCTAAACTTATATCCCTTATTTTGTTTTCTTGAAGCCACTCCCATTTGCAGCTATCTATAATCAGTTAGGGCTTCCCTCCTGGCTCAGATAGTAAAGAATCCACCTGCAATGTGGGAGACCTGGGTTCAATCCCTGGGTTGGGAAGATCCCCTGGAGGAGGACATGACAACCCACTCCAGTATTCTTGCCTGGAGAATCCCCATGGACAGAGGAACTTGGTGGCTATAGTCCATGGGGTCACAAAGAGTTGGACACGACTGAGAGACTTAAGCACAGTACATAATCAGTTAATGTCCAAAAAGAAAAGAAAAATTAGATTCCATTTTATTTCTACTGGCCTGCTCAGCACCGGAGGCACTCAATAAAATGTTTGCTGAATGAATTTTAAAAAATCATGTTTTACTTTTGCTTAAAAACAAACGCAATCAATGAAAAGTTAAAATACCACAATCTTATAAGATAGTTTAAATCTGCATAATAATGGGAAAAGTTGATACAGTCTTACCTCAAACTAGCTATGGTTCAGGTGTCAGCTGAATAGTTTCGATTAGCATATTCCTGATACACTCTTTCTAACCTGTACAAACCTATACTGCCAAAGGCAAGTTAAGCCTTGCAAACATAAAGTTAAGTTTTCACATTTACGTCACATAATAAGCTATGTTTGGTGTCAGAGAGCCAAGACAATCTTGAATTCCAGGAAGCATTAAAGAAAACTAATGTCTACAGAGGTTTCCGCTCTGCAAAAACAATGTTTTCTCCTGTTTTGGATGATGCCATCTCAGGTCACACTTACTAACTCTTTAATTCCTTTACCAAAAAGAAAAAATCAGTCAACTTTTATTGGGACTGTTTCTAGCATTAGCATATTATAATATGCTTTATAACATAAGCTAGCACAAGCATAGTATAACAGATACGCTCAAAGAACTTCCCATGAAAAGCAGTCTTTGTAACTCTTCTTGGTAGAAGGAATCTAATAGGCTCAGTGTCCTCTCATTTTTCCTGTTTTAGTATGTTTGGTGGTAAAACACACTCCAAGCGACATTCTCTCCTCTGCTGAAAACTAACAAGGTGATTTTCTGTCTTTATATAAGTAAATTATCTTCTGAGCTAAATTTTTGAAAACAAAATTCTAACATTTCAGAAACTAACATTCAAAACACTTGGCAAGCATAAAGGCTTCCAGGTGTTTGATTATTGGTTAAAGCCCTTGATTTAGACCAACAACAGATATTTTATAATTACATTGTTGTAAAATAAAAAGACCTATCGATTTGTTAAAGTGCAAAAACAAAGTAACACATTATGAAAACAGAAGGGAGCCTGGAATCCACCATATCAAGATCACTTGCTCGTTTTTTGAAAGAATATAAATGTGGCTAGAGGAAGGGCTTTTTTTTTCCCCCCCCTCCTGCTCTTAAACCAAGCTTGAAATAAATGGGCAGCTCCAATCCCCTTTGATCTTGTTAAATGTGTGTTTCCAGCATACATGGGCGTTGTTGAGGCTGACGACGTTTTCCCGCAGGGCCGGTGAGCAAGCAGAGAGTCTGGCAACCGCAACCTGAGAATGTCAGCGTTCCTTCTGCGGAAATGGAAGGAGCTGAGCTGACCCGCTGGGGACACACACACAGTCACGCTCAGGGCATCTGCACAGAGGTGCTATCTGGTGGCCTTGAACCAGTTCTCCGATTCTGAGAATAGTGTCACTCATGTTTTTAACTGTAAAATGATCCTGGGGGCGAATACGGGTGGAGGAGGTTTGCCCCCACATGCCTTAGAGTCCATCTGGGAGAAGAGGGCGGATTCAGGCTGGAGAGGCGGGATGTCTGGGAACACAGAGGCCCAGAACCGCCGGCCTGTGTGACCCACTCCCGGGGGCCGCTGCCCAGGGCGTCCCCGCTCTCCCGAGGTCCACGTGTGGAAACTGCGTGTCAGCTCCGCCCACGTGGGCAGCCCGATGTCCTCGGGACCGTCGGCCGGAGGGCGGCCCCAACCCGGCCCCCACCGGGCGGGGGCGGCCGGCCCTTACCTGGTTCCGGCGGTACCACGCGCCCGACAGGGAGCCATTGCCGGTGCCCCGCGCCCCGTACGTGAAGTTCCGAGCCAGCTCGTCCAGGACGGCCGAGGCGGCGGCCCCGGGGTCCCCCGGCGCCGGCGCCGCCATGAGCACTCGCTGCCCGCTCGCCGGGGCTCGGGCTCCGGCCGCCTCTCGGCCCGGCCGCACCCGCCAGGCGCCGCGGAGGAGGCGCGCCCTGCGGAGGCCGCGCCGGAGCCACTTCCTGCTCGGTGTCCGGGCAGAGCGGGCGCGCCCGGCCACCTGCTTCCCGCCCCCGCGCGGCGCCAGGTGCCCCGGGGGCCTTCCCGCGCTGCGGCCTCCCGGGGCGGCTCGGCTCAGCCCGCAGCTCCGCGTGGCCCGGCCTCGGCGCGCAGATGCCTCACGACGGGCCCCTCGCTGCGCGCGGGGTCGGGATGCGCTCAAGGCCAAAGCGCTTCCAACCGCAGGGGCGCCGAGTCAACACTTGAAACTAAAGTGAACAGGAGTGAAAGGAGACATTCAATTCAGTTCAGTTGCTCAGTCGTGTCCGACTCTTTGCGACCCCATGGACTGCAGCGCACTAGGCCTCCCTGTCCATCACCAACTCCCGGAGTTTATTCAAACTCATGTCCATTGAGTCGGTGATGCCATCCAGCCATCTGATTCTCTGTCGTCCCCTTCTCCTCCTGCCTTCAATCTTTTCTAGCATCTGGGTCTTTTCCAATGAGTCAGTTCTTCGCATCAGGTGGTCAAAGTATTGGAGTTTCAGCTTCAGCTTCAGTCCTTCCAGTGAATATTCACGACTGATTTCCTTTAGGATTGACTGCTTGATCTCCTTGCTGTCCAAGGGACTCTCTGCAACACCACATTTCAAAAACATCAATTCTTTGGCGCTCAGCTTTCTTTATAGTCCAACTCTCACATCCATTCATGACTACTGGAAAAACCATAGCTTTGACTAGGCAGACCTTTGTTGGCCATCCCAAAGCAGCCACCGTCTTCGGTAGCTGGCAATCCAGCTCTCTATCTCAGATGCAGTGTTTCTCACTTATATTTTTAAAACTGTTTACATATGGAAAATTCAGAAGTTCCCAGCAAATGTTATAAGCAACAGGAGAATAAAGATCAGAGAGATTACATCTCAGGGCCAACACTTGACAGAACCTTATCAAATGTCCTAGAAAGAAAGGAGTCTCCAGTGGTAGCTGGAGAACCCCTGTGTGTATCTGGGACTGGATGGGCCTCCCTCCGATGGAACCAGAAGGACTTGCTGGAAAGTTGCCAGCCATTGCGTGTAACAATTTAGATTGAGAGATAATTCGTAATGGGCTTAAGGAACTCTAACCAGATGTTCTGGTTTTATCTGTATTCAAATAATACTGAGTTACTACACATGATGTTAGGTCCCTCTGGCCTTGGGAACTCCATGATTCTCTATTGTTCCCTGGAATTTACAATTCTTTCATTGGCACAATGCTGTCTTTATATAAGGTGCTTTGACTGCCCTGACTTCATGAAAGATAGACCTACAAGAAGAAAGAATTGCTGCTTAGCAGGGAACTAGGAGAAAGTTTTCAATGTTCGTTAGGGAAATGTGCAAATGAAAGAATAAAATGAGGGAAAAAAATCATTTCAGATAGAAGAAAAACAGGATATCTCTGAAGCTGTAGTTTCCTGCTTCAACACTCAAAATATTCAGTGAACAGTTAATATGGTAGCTGACTATTTCCAGTTTCGAGGCTCATTTATTTCCAATAAGTATCTGAAGGGAACAGTGTCTATTTTTAATATTTCCTATAACATTATATTACTTTGTACCAGTGACTTTATTAATGTTCCTTTCGGTTGAGATGGTTTGGGGCCGGGAGAAATATCAATAACCTCAGGTATGCAGATGACACCACCCTTATGGCAGAAAGTGAAGAGGAGCTAAAAAGCCTCTTGATGAAAGTGAAAGAGGAGAGTGAAAAAGTGGGCTTAAAGCTCAACATTCAGAAAACGAAGATCATGGCATCTGGTCCCATCACTTCATGGGAAATAGATGGGGAAACAGTGGAAACAGGGTCAGACTTTATTTTGGGGGGCTCCAAAATCACTGCAGATGGTGACTGCAGCCATGAAATTAGAAGACTCTTAGTCCTTGGAAGAAAAGTTATGACCAACCTAGATAGCATATTCAAAAGCAGAGACATTACTTTGCTGACTAAGGNTTGGGGCTCCAAAATCACTGCAGATGGTGACTGCAGCCATGAAATTAGAAGACGTTTACTCCTTGGAAGTAAAGTTATGACCAACCTAGATAGTATATTCAAAAGCAGAGACATAAATTGCCGACTAAGGTCCGTCTAGTCAAGCCTATGGTTTTTCCTTTGGTGATGTATGGATATGAGAGTTGGACTGTGAAGAAGGCTGAGTGCCGAAGAATTGATGCTTTTGAACTGCGGTGTTGGAGAAGACTCTTGAGGGTCCCTTGGACTGCAAGGAGATCCAACCAATCCATTCTGAAGGAGATCAGCCCTGGGATTTCTTTGGAAGGAATGATGCTAAAGCTGAAACTCCAGTACTTTGGCCACCTCATGCGAAGAGTTGACTCATTTGAAAAGACTCTGATGCTGGGAGGGATTGGGGGCAGGAGGAGAAGGGGACAACCGAGGATGAGATGGCTGGATGGCATCATGGACTCGATGGACGTGTGTCTGAGTGAACTCCGAGAGATGGTGATGAACAGGGAGGCCTGGCGTGCTGCGATTCATGGGGTCGCAAAGAGTCGGACATGACTGAGCGACTGAACTGAACTTAAATGCCCAACTTCAACATTTAATACATGGCCTTATACCCAGAATGATTATGAGGCAAGCCTTACCACAGAAATTTTAAGTCAACAAACCACTGTGGTGATAATGTAGCTCAACCTCCATAGCTGAATAATTAATGGAAGCTGACAAAGGTCTGAGCATGTTCTGTGATGAACCTTGATTCATGTCATTTACACCATTTATGCCATTCAGTCAATTCCATTGACTGAAATAGAGATGAGCTGACATAAACATAGGTCTTACTGAAAATATTTAGTAGCTACTGTGTTGATGAGTAGCAGTAATGAGTTCTATACCCAACTGCTGGCTATGATTTGGATGAAGCATTTGGGGATCTGATTCCTCAATTAAAATGTTACCAGGCAAAGACACTGTGGGGGTTTACCAACGTGCTATGCAAAGAAGGTGCTAATTCTTACTTAAAATTTGCTATATTTTAGAAGGATTAGTACTTAAGAAAACACCCTTACCTGTGGTTCCTTTCCTGAGAAACTAAAATTGTGTCCTCCCTACTTAATTTATAAGCTTTGATAAAAATAAAGATAACAGTAAATACTGATTATTTTCTATTCAAATCATAGTTTAGTGAATTTTATACTTTCTTAGGGAAAAAATTAAATATATTCTGAAAAGGATTTGGCTCAATTCTCTCTCATTATATGACTCATTTTAAAATTATGTGTTGTCACTATGCTTCAAGTATGGATTACAGAATTTGCTTTCACAGAAATACTTTGATATATGCTGAACAATAAATTTTCCATAAGCACGAGTTGTCTTGATGCGTCACCCAGGTTTCCTAAGGCTTCAGGGACTGTGGCCAAATAAACCTTCCAACACAGTGACATCTACTTGAAGCTCCTTGAGAAACGATTCATGCCTTCTGCTTCATTGTAGTAACCATTATGCTTTGCCCTAGCAATTCCTTGTAACAAAAAGTAGGATTCTAGCACATAATAGGTGCCAATATTTGTTGATCAATCTAATTCACTAATATTAAATACTACGGAGAAGTCAAATAGTTTTAAAGAAATATCAACCTATCAAAATACAGATTTCAACGAATCTTTAATGCTTCATCGCTTTCTCTTCATTCTACCTTCTATGAATTAGTGCTAAGTGGGAAGAGGACAGCAAATGTTCTGCCATTCATCTAACAGCCTTTCCCTTTCCACTAGAAACATACCTATTTTCCCCTACTTTGTACCTTTATCGAACCTTCTTAGGTCTTCCTTTCCTAGTCATTCTCAGTCTGTTCCGTACTCTAGATGCTCTAGAGCCATTTTAAAGATTTCTTTGATAAAATGCCTCTCCTCCTCTCCTTGGTCTTATTTTTAGAGAATAGCCTTTTCCTAACAGTTTTTTTTTTTTTAATCAGTCTAACTGAATTGGTAAAAAATTTCATTATTTTATATGAATATTTATAGTTTTCCCTTTTTAAGGATTAACTGTTAAAAAAGGACTATAAAAAAAGCCCTTTTAAAATGATCTATGGCTTTATTTAACTGTTTAAATAATAGAAGGGGAGGTAGCCTTCGTGTGTGTGTGTGTGTGTGTGTGTGTGTGTGTGTTAGTCACTCAGTTGTGTCCAACTCTTTGCAGCCCCATGGACAGCGGCTGGCAGGCCACTCTGTCCGTGGAATTCTCCAGGCAAGAATACTGGAGTGGGTTGCCATTTCCTATCCTGGTAGCCTTCATATGGTATTTAAAAAATATATTTGATAGGACAACAATCTCTTCTTTTAATAAGTATATTTTTCTCCTCCTATTATACAAATAACTCCAAATCCACATTATTATGATTTAGTAAATCTAAG
The DNA here is from genome assembly GCA_006410875.1 of Neotragus pygmaeus. Lineage (NCBI taxonomy): Eukaryota > Metazoa > Chordata > Mammalia > Artiodactyla > Bovidae > Neotragus > Neotragus pygmaeus. The sequence continues at coordinate 484,634 of SJYV01021426.1, read as the reverse complement.
CCCATTAAGCTTCTTTTCACCAAAAAACCCATCATGATAACTGTTTACCTTCCCTACATAATACTCTTAATAGTAAAGTTCTCAAATAACTATTATCCCAACCATTTACTTTTAAGTATTTAGTCTAAGGAGACAGTGGTGAACATACATACACACACACACAAACACACACAATTTAGTTAGGAGAATATTCACCAAAATGTTGATAACAGAAGAAATTTATATAGGGGCTGGCTGAATAAAATGAAAGTAGATGATGGAATATTAGCTGGATATTTTAATGTCAGGAAAGAATTTTTAATGAAATGGAAAGATATTAATTTCATATCTTAAGTGAAAAGGAGTGATCAAACTTATACATACAGTATAAGTTTTACGCACATGCATGTATACACATATAGACAGTTTTATATAAAGATGTCAATTTAATTTGCTATCACTCTTTATATCACTGTAATATGGTGTTCTAGGTGGCTCAGTGGTAAATAATCTGCCTACCAATGCAGGATACACAGGAGACGTGGATTCACTCCCCAGTTTGGGAAGATCTCCTGGATTAGGAAATAGAAACCCACTCTAGCATTCTTGCCTGGGAAATCCTATAGACAGAGGAGCCTGGTGGGCTACAGTTCAAGGGGTCAGAAAAGGGTCAGACACTACTTAGTGACTAAACAACAAATCACAAGATAAAAGCGTTCACTTTTCTTCCTGTTAATGGCATTTAGCAACTCAACCTAAAGATAACTACATTTTCATATTCTTGATTCTATTGTAATTACAGGAAGAATATTTTATTTTTTAGCAACATATCAATTTCCTTGAAATGACAGAATCTTAACACCTTGTCAAAGTTGGTTAATGGCAATATTATTTTTTAATGACTTGCTTTGTTTGGGATACCATGGGTTGATGAGTAGTTAATTTAATTGAAAGGAAACAAACAATAGCAACAATTTTTAAATCAAGCAATAGATTAACTGAAAACCACTGAAAAAGATAAAAGCAAGTGACAATATGCTGGCATGTATGCTCACTCAGTCAGTCAGTCAGTTTAGTTGCTCAGTCGTGTCTGACTCTTTACAACCCCATGAACTGCAGCACGCCAGGCCTCTCTGTTCATTACCATCTCTCGGAGTTCACCTAGACTCACGTCCATCGAGTCCGTGATGCCATCCAGCCATCTCATCCTCAGTCATCCCCTTCTCCTCCTGCCCCCAATCCCTCCCAGCATCAGAGTCTTTTCCAATGAGTCAACTCTTCGCATGAGGTGGCCAAAGTACTGGAGTTTCAGCTTTAGCATCATTCCTTCCAAAGAAATCCCAGGGTTGATCTCCTTCAGAATGGACTGGTTGGATCTCCTTGCAGTCGTGTCCAACTCTTTGCAACCCCATGGACTGCAACCTGCCAGACCCCTGTCCATGGGATTTCCCAGGCAAGAACACTGAAGTGGGTGGCCACTTTCTCCTCCAGGACATGTTCCTGACCCAGGGGTTGAATCTGTATCTCCTGAGTCTCCTGTTTCGGCAGGCAGATTTTTTACCACTGAGACACCTATAACAGCAGTGGTAGGTCCAAGAAATGGAATAGAAGGTTTAAAAGATTTTTGGACATGTTTTAACTATTTTATAAGTCATTTGCAAGTTTCCTATATATCTTTTTTCAACTAAATTGGAAGAGAATTTTTTTCCAGAGGTTAATGCTAAATTTGTCATTTAGCCTATCACTTAAAAATAGTAATTTTCATAAATATGGAGAATTGTATATATTGGTAGTGCCACAAATCCATCTGGAATCTGAGTAAAAGGAAAAATTAATGTCACTACAAATTTTCATGCTTCTAATTTCTTCAATGTATTTTCCTAGATTAAACAGAAAATAATCAAGCTTTGCCTTTTAAAGAATTTTGTACTTTTTTCTCCCTTATAAAAAATAGAGGACTGTTTTGATAAAAATTAGTTTTATAAATTTTTTATTCATAATTTCTAACATGAAAATAAATATCCAGAAACATATCTACATGCTTACCAACTTTTTGCTGCAGTCCATGGGGTTGCAAAGAGTCAAGACACAACTGAGCTACTGAACAGAACTGAACCAACTTTTTGTACTGCTAATAAAAAAGTAAAAAGATCAAATGAAAAAACAGCGAACTAACACTTCAAGGTAAACTGTAGAACTGGCTATAAGTTCTTTTTGCATTCTTGCCTTTGCAGTACTGTGCTGCGCTCGCTCAGTCAAGTCCGACTCTTTGCTACCCCATGGACTGCAGCCTACCGGACTCCTCTGTCCATGGGATTCTCCAGGCAAGCATACTGGGGTGGGTTGCCATGCCCTCCTCCAGGGGATCTTCCCAACCCAGGGACTGAACCCAGGTCTCTCGCACTGCAGGTAGATTCTTTACCATCTGAGCCACCAGGGAAAACCTGCCTTAGAAAAGTGGAAAATCCTCCCAACAAAACTATGCTTAGTTAATGTGACACAGGCTAAGGTTTGGTAAGTGCTTGTAATTGGGATTTGATCTTTCTCACTGCTTTTGGGACCTTTCCATGACCACTATATAAGGAAGCTTGAACTGTCAGAGACACACCAATCCATCCAAGCCATCTTCTTCCACTAGGCAGCACTTGTTAACCAGGACACCACTTATACAACTCACAGAATTGTGAGATGAATTGTTATTGTTTAAACCCACTAAATTTGGGATTTGTTAAGCAGAAAAAGCTTAATGATACACATCTATCACTTCATTCAGGAGGTATTTATTTTTAACTAATGGGAAGGGTATACTTAGGGGAAAAAAAGGAAACTGGTTTAAATGGCATATATCAAGAAAAAGAATTTATACACTGTGTTTTCTTAAAATTAAAAGCCTTACCACACACTGACACTCATCTTTTGGCTGGGCAAGAGAGGATTTCTGTGTTTGATATTTTCTGAAGTTCTTTGATGTTATATTGATATATATGTTTTCTGAAGTTAGTATATAATTGGGTTTGGAATTGCAAGTTAACAAAATCTAATCATTATAATTAACAGTAAACACAAACAATTTTAAAATAGGCTGGTTTATATGCTATGTTATAAAAATTTATATGTATATATAACAAAATTATTTTTCTATAATACATGCAAAATAAGTGGCAAAACATTTCCCTTAAATTATTAGTTTTGTCATCTTAACTGCAAAATTCTGTTTGTATGAATACATATTTAATCATTTTTATTATCAAAAAATTAACTAAACATACATAACTCTGAAAATAAATCCCTTTGACTCTCACTGACTGAGAAATTTCTAAATTATCATGCATGGCTAGCAGGTTTTGAGAAAAGATTTTAGTGTATGCAGAAGAGCTCTCATTATTATAATTTCAAGAAATATGGATTTAATCATGAATTATCCTTCCTTAATCCAAGATGTAATCTTAAGGGGAAAAACTGGTAACTACTCATAATTTCATGTAATATATGAATAATTTAACTGAAATTTACCAAATCTCTCTCTCATTTGGTAACAAAAGTTCAGAAATCGAAAAATAGCCTCATTTACCCAAGAGATCTACTTAAAGCTTGTTAATATTCATGAATATTCTGATATTTCATGATCACTAACAAGAAGTCTTTTAGACAGAGTCAGTCAGTCTTTGCTACACTATTTGAAATTCTGACACTGATCACCCTCTAAAAGATAAATATGAATGTGGCTATGCATGGAACAAGATGTGCCGTGGAAATTGGTAGTTTTTTCTTTTAAATTTTTATGAAATACTTTGTGTTTTGGAGGCAAATGTAACTAATTTCTCATAATGAAGTGCAAGCAGAAAGATAGATTAGCAGTGAAGGCCGCAAATTTAAAAGAGATCTAAGGGCCACAAATTTAAAAGAACCTGAATTCATGTTAGAAATTGGATACCGACTACCAAAAGGTAATGAGTTTTGATGGAGTACTACAGAAGAGGACAGAAGACATAAGAGGATAAAGCATCTTCATGTTTATTGTTTTTTTTCTAAATGAGAAAATCTGATCAGAAGCCAGTAAAATGACAGAGAGAATAAAGAGGAAGAACAAGAAATGAAATGATATGTTAACTTTCTTACCCTGAACCGAACAGGGTAACTTTGTTACCCTGAACTCTCAGGAACACAGGTACTTTGAATTCTAAAAGTAATGATAGATTTTACATTGTTATCAAATTCCAATGTTTACATTCTTTGTTTTCAGAATGATAGCTTTAGTAGGTTAAATGTATGCTAAATATTATTGACATATCTACATAGGTCATTCAATATAGTTTATTCTTAGTAAAATACAAGCTTAGGTTGTACATCATATTTCTGAATCATAAAGACATCACAGTTCATCTTAAAAGAAAACCTCCCTTTACCTAAATTTCTCTTTAGTTACTGTCCTCACTCTCCCATCCATATGCAATGAGGGCATCAGCTCCTCTCTCTGTTCAAACATCAACCTCTCAATCTTTCCTAATGGTCTGACCAAAACATATATCTACTCTTATTCCAGCTCACACTTGTCTTTATATTTTAATAAAGCTTACCATGGTAAGTGTAGCGATTTACCTTCTAGTCCCCCTTTAGAGTAGAAGATTTGTGATATCTTTTTTTAATGGTCATATTCTCACTGCCTGGGAGAGAATCTGGCACAGAATATATGCTCAATAAATATTTGATGGGTGGACAAATAATTGAATAAATTGATGGATGTTTAATATAGTCATTCTCTAAAATTAAGGACTACTTTTTAGAGTAGCTTTAGGTTCACAGAAAAACAGAGGAAGGTACAGAGATTTCCCATATAGTTTTCGACCCCACACATCCTTAACACCCCCCATTATCATCACTCCCCACCGAAGTGGTACATTTGCCACAACTGATTAACTTACATTTACCCATCATAGCAGTTCACAGGGTCGCAAAGAGTTGGAGATGACTGAGCAACTGAAATGAACTGAACTAAACCCATCATAATCATCCAAAGTCTATAGGTTACATTAGAGTTCACACTTGGTGTTGTATATTACATGGGTTTAGACAAATGTATAATAACATGTATCTAACATATACTACAATATCATACAGATTATTTTCATAACCTAAAATCTTCCTTACTCTGTTTATTCATCCCTATCACCCTTCCCCAGCATCCACTGATCTAATTGTCTCCAGTTTTGGCTTTCCCAGAAGATCATATAATTGGATTCATACAGTATGTAGCCTTTCAGTCTGGTTCTTTTCAATCAGTCATATGCATTTAAGGATACTCCCTGTCTTTTCGTGACTTCATAGCTCATTTTTTAAAGACCTGAATAATTTTTCCATATTTTAAAACATATCTAGGAATACAGGGGAACTTCCTCAACTTGATAAATAATATCTATAAAAAAACTTATAATACCAGCACACTTAATGATGAAAACCTCAAAGCTTTCCCATTAAGATCAGAAACGCTTTTTAAAATATTTACCTGTTTATCTATTCACCTACTGAAGGACATCTTGGTTGCTTCCAAGTTTTGGCAAATATGGATAAGGTTGCTATAAGTATCTGTGTGCAGGTTCACGTGGACTTAAAGTTTTCAACCTTTTTTGGCAAATACCAAGGAACATGATAGCTGGATCAAATAAGAATATATTTCGCTTTGTAAAAAAACTGCCAAACTATTTTCCAAAGTGTCTGTAACATTTTGCATGCTCATCAATAATGAATGAAAGTTTCTACTGCTCTATCTGCTTTCTAGCACATAGTGTTCCAGCATTCAGTACTGTCAGAGTTTTAGATTTTGGTTATTCTGAGAGGTGTGCAGTGGTATCTCATTGTTTTAATTTACATTTCCTTGACAACACATGATGTGGAATATCTTTTCATATGTTTATCTGTTTTCTATGTCTTCTTTCTTCCCAATCTTTGTACTTCCTTTACTTATTTTATTAGATAGCACTTATATTAGAATATTAGAGCAGAGTGATGATATAGGTCATCCTTGCCTTGTTTCTGATCTTAGTGGGAAAACTTTAAATTTCTCAACATTAAATATGATGGTAACGCGTAGGTTTTTTTTTTTTTTTTTAATAAATATTCTTTATCAGGTTGAGGAAGTTGCCCTGTATTCCTGGCTACTTTATAGAAAAAAAAATTCTTCTAAATCTTCTATGTGCCACAATTGATTCCAGCAAATTTGATCTTGGCAAGACCATCCATAAGTCACATGTAATCAATGTAAATGTTTGCCTTGGTCAAGTTCTCCACGGATTTGGGCATAGCTGATCACTCATTCCTGTCTGTTCTTAACTTTGGCAGTAAAACCCTTTCCTGGTTTATCTTCTATCTCCCTAACCATTCTTTCTCAGGCTTCTTTATAGATTTTACTTTCTCTTCCTATCGCTTAATTTTTGGTCCTCTCATTTCACAAGTTGTTCTACTTCTGGACAGACTCATACACTCCCTGAGCTTAAATAACTATCTGGATAATTAGGACTTCTAAACCTGTTCCTGCTTTCTTTACTACTATCTAGCAGATTCCTCCAATTCAGTAAATGAAATATTCGTTTTCTGCCTTCCAATCCCTTGTATCCTCAACATTCACTGTCTCAGTAAATGGCACCAAGTTGCTCAGACATCAGAAATTTGAGCTGTTTCTTCTTTTTTCCTCCCTTTATGCAAACCCCTTTTATTCAATAACCCCATAAGTTATGAATAATTATATCATTGCATACTTTAAATACTTTAATTGAATACTTCAAATACTTTAATACTTACTCTCTCCTTTTCATCCTGTTCCTGACCCAGGATAAGATCATCAATTCTGACCTGGTTTCTGCTGTAGCCTACAAATTGTCTCCTAACTTACTCTGCTGTGATTTTTTTCCCCCCATATTGCAATAGCAGTGATCTCCTAAAAGCACAAATCCTCTCCATTACTCTTAAAACGAAGTTCAAATTCCTTAGAACATCACTCAACACTGCAGAATCTGCCACCATCACCATTGCCAGACTCATAGCTTTTGGCCTGGTGGATTAAAATTATTCTTTGGAAATATGTCAAAATACTATTTTTTTTTCAGGTAGGCATGCGTTCTCTGATACCAGCTTAAAAGAGGACACCTGCTTTATATTCTTATGGCTCCATCTAGTTCTCCAATCACAAAGTCCATCATATTTGTTTATTTATCTGATTTCCAAGCTAAACAGCAATTCCTGTAAATTTTGTTTACCAATGCATCTCTGCCATTAGGTAACTACTACTTAGTCAGTGCTTAGTAAATATTTGTTTAAAAATAAGTGAAAGCTAAAATTTTATTTTTTTGAAGTCAATCACATTGTCCCCCTTGATTACATTAATATACTATGTAATTGATTTGTAAAATTTATATTTGTTACTAATTCAGCAAATTATTCTGAAAGCATAGAGTGGAGAATTATACCACAGAATGTAGATGCTTTAATAAGTCCCAAGATTTCCATATATGAATGCCAGAGTATTCACTAGCAATAGACATTTTTCTATGAAGTAAATGTGTCAATGTTTGGCTCAAAACTCCACAGTGCCATCCAGGAATGTGAGTAGGTAATTGGGCAGTAATTTGGGGTTTGATCACATGGTGCTCTGTCTACGAGTCCCCTGGAGAGGGTGGCAGTGTCCAGTGAACATCTGTGCAAACACTGGGAAACCTGGCTGAAGTCTGCAAGTCAGAGGATGCTAACTAGGCTTTTTTCCCCTTTCCTTTGCTCATAGAGATGCTTTCCTATTGCCTTTCGTGGAGATCAGAAGTGAGTTTTCATAACTCTTAAGAGGCTGAGAACATTGTGTATACATGTGTCTGTATAAGGGATATGTGGGGGAGGGGCAGACAGGAGAGACAGGAAATGACAGAGATAAAATAATGATACTGGAGTACTCAGCTAGATCAAGAATTAAGTTCAAAGAAAAGCAATGCTGTCTAGTAAGTGAAGTTCACAAATCTGAATAAGTTAATTTCTCCAAACTGCCACAGGTAGTATAGAAATGTAAGTGAAGTGAGGATTTGACGTGAGGATTGAATGCAAACAGGGTAAAGTGTTTTGTGCTTATCTGACACTACATGCTTTGAGGGGCACGAGTGAAAGCACAAAAATGGATGAGGCTCTCTTTGAAATAAGTAGCATTAAGAAATTAGGTTTGAGGTAAAATCAAAATGCGATTTTTATCAAAACGCAATTTTTGTCTCTAAGAGTAGCATATGTTTGATCCCCCCATATACTGCAATAAAGTATATTTTTGTTTGTAGAATAAAGAGTAATAATAATGTTTAAACTTAGATCAAACCATACGTTTTTTAAACTAATATAGACCAGATTATTTTCTATTCATTGCAAATTTAAGGCAATTTAGAACTTCATATAATCACAAAATGTATATGGTTCAAAAGGCTAACAGAAAGCTTAGACATCTCCATCTTTGGGAGGATTAATGTGAAAGTAAAAATACAGCAGTGCTGACAGTTCAAATCATTTGTCTTTTAAGACAGCACAGCAGCTCAATTCCAGAAAAATGAACGACCCAATCAAAAAATGGGCCAAAGAACTAAATAGACACTTCTCCAAAGAAGACATACAGATGGCTAACAAACACATGAAAATATGCTCAACATCACTCATTATCAGAGAAATGCAAATCAAAACCACAATGAGGTACCATTTCATGCCAGTCAGAATGGCTGCAATCCAAAAGTCTACAAGCAATAAATGCTGGAGAGGGTGTGAAGAAAAGGGAACCCTCTTACACTATTGGTGTGAATGCAAACTAGTACAGCCACTATGGAGAACAGTGTGGAGATTCCTTAAAAAACTGGAAATAGAACTGCCATATGACCCAGCAATCCCACTGCTGGGCATACACACCGAGGAAACCAGAATTGAAAGAGACATGTGTAACCCAATGTTAATCGAAGCACTGTTTATAATAGCCAGGTCATGGAAGCAACCTAGATGTCCATCAGCAGATGAGTGGATAGGAAAGCTGTGGTACATATACACAATGGGCTATTACTCAGCCATTAAAAAGAATACATTTGAATCAGTTCTAAAGAGGTGGATGAAACTGGAGCCTATGATACAGAGTGAAGTAAGCCAGAAAGAAAAACACCAATACAGTATACTAACGCATATATATGGAATTTAGAAAGATGGTAACAATAACCCTGTATGCGAGACAGCAAAAGAGACACAGATGTATAGAACAGCCTTTAGGACTCTGTGGGAGAGGGCGAAGGTGGGATGATTTGGGAGAATGACATTGAAACATGTATAATATCATATATGAAATGAATCCCCAGTCTAGGTTTAATACATGATACTGGATGCTTGGGGCTGGTGCATTAGGATGACTCAGAGAGAGAGGGAGGAAGGGGGTTCAGGATGGGGAACACATGTATACCTGTGGCAGATTCATGTTGATGGATGGCAAAACCAATACAATATTTTAAAGTAATTGACCTCCAATTAAAATAAATAAATTTATATTTTAAAAGTACCTAGAGCTTTTTTTTTTTTTTAATAAAATTCTAGTACACTCTATTCTTCTGCATCAGCACTACCCAAAGGCGGGGAAGCAACAGTAATGGCCCCCAAATGTTCTGGTAGTAGATTTTTTAAATTAAAAAGGCAAGGTGGTCTTTCATATATCTTGTACCAATTGTTGCTGTTTAGTTACTCAGTCGTGTCAGCTCTTTGCAACTTCATGGGCTGTAGCCCACCAGCCTCCACTGTGCTTTGGATTTTCCAGGCGAGAATACTGGAGTGGGTTGCCACTTCCTTTTCTGAGGGACCTTCACAACCCAGGGACCAAACTTGTGTCTCCTGCATTGGCAGGTGGAATCTTTACCTCTGAGCCACAAAGGAACCCAATAATTAGTTTTAAAGTCATGAAAAAAATAAGATAGGCTAGATATTAAAGATATCCCTATTAACTATTTTTACTCAATAAATACTTAGTATTTCCTGATTATAAGCAAGAGTTAAGAAAGAGGTGGAAGAAATGTGGGGGCTTCCCGAATAGCACAGTGGTACAGAATCTGCCTGCAATGCAGGAGCTGCAAGAGACATGGGTTTGATCCCTGAGCTGGAAGGATCCCCTGGAATAGGAATGGCAACCCACTTCAGGCTTGTTGCTTGAAAATTCAATGGACAAACGAGCTTGGCAGGCTACAGTCTCCATGGTCACAAAGAGCTGGACACGACTGAATGACTGAGTATATACACGTACAGAAGAAATATCAGGTGCTTTAGTAACAGAGAATAATGAATCTAAGTAAATTTTAATTATATAAGCATTTGATTTTTCAAAGTCTCATTGAAACATGAGGAGTATGGCAGTATGTTTAGTTTTTAAACTACTGTAGCCTATAATATCATTCTGATAAAATGACAAATGTTGTTTAAAAATATGGCCCAAAGTATTCAAGTATTTATTTCAAAATTATATTAAGATACATATCCATATAGTCAAAGCTCTGGTTGTCCAGTGTCATGTACAAATGTGAGAGCTGGACCATAAAGAAGGCTGGGAACTGAAGAACTAATGTCTTCAAATTGTGGTGCTGGAGAAGACTCCTGAGAATTCCTTGCACAGCAAGGAGAGCAAACCAATTAATACTAAAGGAAATCAACCTGGGATATTCATTGGAAGTACTGATGCTGAAACTGAAGCTTCAATACTTTGGCCACCTGATGCAAAGAGCCAACTCATTGGAAAAGATGCTGATGCTGGGAAAGGTTGAGGGCAAAAAGAGAAGGGGGTGACAGAGGATGAGATGGTTGGATGACATCACTGACTCAATGGACATGAGTTTGAGCAAACTCCTATAGATACTAAAAGGCAGGGAAGTTTGGCATACTGCTGTCAATGGGACTGCAAAGAGTCAGACACAGTTTAGCAACTGAACAACTGGCTTCTTAATTATTAAAACACGCTTGCCTCTTTGATTCCAGATTTGACTTTTATAAAGTAGCGACCAAAACATTATATACTACAAATCTAAAGCACTGCTGATTTGGGGTCAGTGGACTCAAAATATAACACTAAATTTTAGTTCTATTCATATATTTTTGTTAGGAATACTTATGACTCTAATTTTTCTCAGAGATATAGACTTTTGTGAGGAAAGATTCCTCATATTAAACCCTGAAACTCACTGTACATACTTGGAGACTTGTCAAAGTAGTTAAAAGTTGTATTCCTATAACACTCCATCAAATCCTCTAAACTAGCAGCAAGTTAATTAAAGCTTTAAAAGAGAATTGTCTTTGAAATGAATCAAATGAACATAGTATCTGTCAGCAATAACATACTTAATTTTTTCAAATGCACTACATTCTTACCAATGTAACATAAAAAATACAAGTGAGATACACTTGTACTTTAAAAAGTAAAGCACAGTAAAATGCAATAGGTAGTAGCCAAAAATGACTAGTTAGTGGTTTTATTTAATTATTCTTTCATTCATTCAACCAACAGTTATTGGGTTCCTATTGCACATTAATAGGTCAGATGCATTAGATACAGTGATGAGTAACACACTAATCCCTTACTATAGACAAAATTACTTCTCTTCTTCAAAAGTATTTTTAAAATGCTATGAAAACTTCTGAGTTCCAAAGTTTATGCTGGTTGACTGAACTTTAATCAAATACATAATTTAGTTTTCCTATATTGAACAGATACAATCTACTTTTTTCTTCTTAGTATTGACATGAAAAAGACATTTTTTTTCAAATGTAACCTTGATATTACTTTTAATCAGAGAAAAAATATCTATATATAGTGCTAAATTATTTAAAGTACCATTACCTTCTCAATGGGGAGTAATTTTGAAATTATGGAAGCTATCCTGAATCCATAATGATATATGCCATGAAGTATTTCACACATGAAAATTTTTTGAAATGTGATCACTGACTGATATTTACCAAGCATTTTTTTGAAACTCTGAAGAACAATCCAGCTGGAATAATTTTTCTTTCATCATATATTTATAGTCTTAGAAAAATAACGATTAAAACAGCTATAAAATATTGATGAACATTTTCAAGCACTAAAATAAGTTCTATTTTATTTACAGTGACTATTTAACTTGACTAAATTGACTTGGAAATTACTTTCCAGTGAAAATAAAATTTAAATGTATATTAATATTACAAAGATAAGAAATTTATTACATTCAACTAGTACATGTAGTGCCTTTAAAGTATAATGTTAATCACTAAGTGATATTTTTAAATTATTTGTGAGCACTACAAATAATAACATAATTTAAATATTAAATAAAACTGCTAAAATTGAGAGACCAACAGAAGATTACACTAATTAGCAACACACAGCAATCTTATAGAGAGCACCCATAACGCACTGATCTCCAAATGTGTCAGTCATTCATGAAAACAACGATGATAGCTATTGAAATGCTTAAATCTTGCACTTACCAACCTCCACAACACTAGAACAGTTGGGACCTGTGAAGCCATCTGGACATTTGCAGGAAAAGGAACCGTCAGACAATCCTGACAAGCAGATACCCCCATTTTCACAAGGATTGGGATCACAAATATCACCTGAGAAATAAAGAAACAGATATTGACTGTTTTTGCCTTAGGTACTGAACTGTATATTTCATAACCCCCACTCATCTTCTTTTGGTAAAATCACAATACTTTATATAGATTTACAGATAAGGTAGGCAAGACCCATTTGAAACCATGTGCTTCTAAAAGAAATGGTATGTAACAAGGTTAAAATTAAAATTTTCAATTCAAACATTGCATACTAAATTGCATACCAAATCAAGTAACGTACTTTGGAGTTCTTTCATTATGTGTAAATGAAAGATTTTCTAATTTGTTAAAGATTAACCAAAATGTCTGTAGTTGACTGGTCTGCTGATTACTGCTATAAATTGCCTATCTATATCCACACATTTTGCTTGATAACTTTGCAAGTTCTCTCAGTAAAGGGGGTGTTTATTTCTTGATGTCTGGAGTCTGGGCTTCTCCATGTGACTTGCTTTGGCCAGTAGGGTGTTAAGAGACTTAAAGTCAGTTGATATTTGATAAAACATTTGAATAATTCTGCTTCCTTTCTTGGAACTCTGCCACAGCCCTGAGAGTAAATTCAGCCTAGCCTGCTCAAGAGAACTGAGAGGAAACATGCAAGGAAAGAGAAATAACTTGTGCAGTAACCAAAACCAAGAACACGTGACATGGGAAAGAAAATGTATCCAATAAGCTTCTGTATATGAGTAATGGCGTTTGTAGGCAGAATGTAAAAGTGTCACTTGATTCAATAACTGCATTTATAACGTATGATAAGAAATATACATGTTAAATAAAGAACTGATGAGTTTGAAAGTAAAGGAATAGGGAGGCACCAGGACTTATGACAAAACAATTTCTCAACCCCAGCTTCTCAAACCAGCGGAAGATCAAATCCAGAGCTTTGTCAGAAAGACATGGCTTCCACATAAATAAGAAATGAAGGCTGTAGCTACAAGACCTTTGTGAAAACATTTCATGTAACTCAGGTGCAGCCTGAAAGAATCTCTCAGCTAAATAGAAAGAGATTCTAGAAATCTTAAGGATATTATCCCTGAGCAGCCTGACAGATCCAAAGTAGTGCTGATTAGGTATGGAGTCATAAACAGGCTTCAGAGAGTCACGGGTGTGGCTTTAGAAAGAGTATGCGAATCAGATTCAGAAAAGACCATACAACTTCTAAAGGAGCTTTATATGTAAAGGTGCCATCTCCTGGAATAAAAGAGAATGAAGCTTTTCAAAAAAAAAAAAAAGAAGAAGCGGGGCCCCAACTTCCTTGCTACTTGGTATTTCGTAGGAACTTTATTCCCCTACAGAAGTTTTCTCATGAATTCTCTCTTTTCCAGACTAACTGCTCTAAAATTTTACAAAAAAGGAAAATGGAGGTTAAGATATTTGTGAAATTTATAAAGCAGGTCATTAGCTATATTAACATGATAGACTAAAATACTACATTGGCACTGGATAAGATATTAGAAAAAGAGTCCTGAAATAAGTTAATAAATGAATGAAAGAATATGCTTTGAGATTACCATAGAATTTAGCATGGCTGAACCCTGGAGTATTTGATTGGCAATGACTGAGAAAGTATAAATATGTCAGATCAGGGGAGATTAAAAACTGACATCACCAATTATCAGCTGAGGAGACAACAAATTTTTTTAAAATGTATTTTAAAGTTTAACATGGTCGGATATATTTTAAGAAGACTATTCTGGCAGCATAATCTATCAAGTGCATTTGAAAGTGGAGGCTGATGAATGGTAAAGGTATTTCAATAGATTATTTATCTATCTCTAGCTAGTGAGTCATTCAACTATCCCTCTATTTTTCCATCCAACTATCTATTCTTTGAGTACCTATTTAATGATAGGCACCAAGTGGTAACATAAGAGACATATATAAAGACAATCCTTATGATCAACAAGTACAGACCCCATGATAGGAGATGAAAAAAACAGAAACAATTACAGCACATGGTAATAAGAACTATGACTGTATACATGATCCAAATCATAGGATCACAGGAGACGTCTAAGTGGATGCAGTGCTGTTCAGTGATGCAGAAGAAAGGAAGGTACATGCTTAACATCCCAGGAAAAGAAAATAACATATACGAAGGACAAAGATCACTGCGCATCCCAGGAACTTCACTAGGCCACTATAATTAAAGCACAGAAGAGTATGATGAATAGAAAGAAAGAAAGGTTAGCATGGTCATCTAGGTAAAGGTCTTGTATGCTGTACCCCAAATTCTGAAGTTTTTCTGTAGGCACTAAAAAATCATAAAAAGGACTTTACATATGAGCAAGTATTTGATCACACTGGTGTTATGGAATGCTGACTCAGGCAATACTGTGTTTAATCAGATGGAGGAGTCAAGGCTAATGGCAGAAGAACTAAGAATAAATCTTCTGAGGTAGTCCCATAAAAAAATGATGACTTTCTTAACTCTCTTTAGAGGTAGCTATGGACAAGGAGATTAGCCCTGGGATTTCTTTGGAAGGAATGATGCTAAAGCTGAAACTCCAGTACTTTGGCCACCTTAGGCGAAGAGTTGACTCATTGGAAAAGACTCTGATGCTGGGAGGGATTGGGGGCAGGAGGAGAAGGGGACGACCAAGGATGAGATGGCTGGATGGCATCACTGACTCGATAGACGCAAGTCTGAGTGAACTCCTGGAGTTGGTGATGGACAGGAAGGCCTGGAGTGCTACGATTCATGGGGTCGCAAAGAGTCGGACACGACTGAGCTACTGAACTGAACTGAACTGATGGACAAGGAAAGCAATGTAAGCATCATTTAAACCCAATCCAGTTAATAAATGCTAGCTTATAAAATAGGAAATGATAGTCCCCCCAAATTAATACCTCCCCCATTAGAAACAAGGCATTACTGTTGAGACTGTCTAGAAAGCAAATTACTAGTTTAAAAGTGTGATCCTGCCTGTCTTCAGTGTGAGCAAAGAAGCACAGCTTTGTACAGTCAGACTAACAACACTGCCATCTGCTCACTCTGTACATTGCATAAAGATGAGTATTAACACTGAAGGGTTTTTTTTGATAAGATGTCAGTCATATTTCTGTGCATTGTGGATACTACAGAAAGAGAAGCTCTACATTCCCCAGGCGAGGATCTGTTGTTGCTGCAATGTCAACAGATCAAGGAACATTGTGGATGTTTATATTGATTTATTTACACTGACAGGAGTGATCTCCACAGGAGAAAGGCAAGACATGAACAGTATCCTACAGGTTCACAAGAATACAGGCTATATTTATACATTTATCCGAAATCAAGATCTCTTATTCTCATCCCTCTCACTCCTACAGCCAGTTTCCTTTATGTGAGCTCACCCAGAGTCACTTGAGACCATGACGTCTGGTCCCTTTGGTTAACCCACCATCACACAGAACTTTGTTGTCCTAAGAAACCTTTCTTAGTACTTGTGCTTCCCTTTCTAAGCGATAGTACTTAATCTAGTTGATTTTCTACTGGTGTGTCTGCCAGTCATAACGATGTTTCTGTGGTCACAATGAGACAGGATGGTCTGTTTACCTCTCATAGCTCATAGATGCCAGCTGCTCTTCAGCTGACCTGTTTTCTCTTTTGTACTTTTTGTTCTTTCTGCTTATTACTTGTATCTAAGACGTTAATATTGTGAAAACCCATATTTTATCACCATTATTGATATCTACTCAGCGCCTTTCTGAAACATAGAAAAGAGGTAATAGATTTGACCAAAATGTGCCGGTTGAACTAAGAGGACATCGTGACCAAACTGACATGTGGGTTGAGGGAGAAGCAAAAAATCTGGATTGATTTCCAGCGCTCCTGCCTGTACGACTGTAAGACCATCTTTCATAAGGAAATACAATGGATTCATTGTTAAAGGAATTAGTGTGTTTAAGAAGTCTGCAGAGTATCCAAAATGAAAATGTCCTATAAAGGTACCGAATGATCAGATATGGAATCAGAGAGTTTGATAAAACATAGATTGTTAAATATGGATGTGAATACTATAATCCAGTGAGTCATTAAAGGGAGGGGAGGGGAGCATAACAAAGGGGAAAGGAGAGGGGAGGAGAGTTCTTGAGCACACTAACAAATAAATGAGAATAAAGAGGGAAGATTCTTCAAGAGAGAAAGAGGAGAAAAATAGTGATAGGCCTCTTCCACAACAGTATGTATATCCAGTCTATTCACTTAGGGTCTAATATGTCGAGGACTGCCTGAAATTAATTAAAGGCCCCCACATGTAGCTGTGATAGATGGATAATGTCAGCAAAAAAAAAAAAAAAGAAAGAAAGAAAGTTTAGATGGGCACAACAGAATCCAAACACAATTAGGGTGATTAGCTGCTGCTGCTGCTGCTAAATCACTTCAGTCATGTCTGACTCTTTGTGACCTCATAGATGGCAGCCTACCAGGCTCCTCTGTCCCTGGGATTCTCCAGGCAAGAACACTGGAGTGGGTTGCCATTTCCTTCTTCAATGCATGAAAGTGAAAAGTGAAAGTGAAGTCTCTCAGTCATGTCTGACTCTTCACAACCCCATGGACTGAAGCCCACCAGGCTCCTCCGTCCATGGAATTTTCCAGGCAAGACCACTGGAGCGGGGTGCCATTGCCTTCTCCTAGGGTGATTAGAGGCTGTACTATACATTTGTTTCCCCACACCTAATTATTAACAGCACCCCTGTGTCAGTTGGGTTTTCCATGAAGACAAAGATTATAGCAAGTTTATTAAGAAGTAACACCCAAGAAAAAATGAGGAAGAAGCAGAAAAGGGCTGGGAAAGCTTGGATCTTGTGATGCAGATCTGACACCTGTGAAAAGAAATGGGTGGTGGTGGGAAGCAGGGAGGTCACTGAAGGAAGATGGAGTCTAGGAGCCTCAGTCTATAATGCAGAACTGACAAAGTCTTAGCTAATCTACCTGGGAGCTCCAGAGCAAAGATTATACTTTAGAGGAATCCCCTAAAGGCAGAAATGACCAGACACTTGCTCAGTTTTTGGCAGGAGGAGGCCCAGGCAGAGTGAGGCTCTAAGGCTCTAATGGGATCATGAAGAAAGTGCTACCAAAGAAAGTCGGTGGAAGCTAAGTGCATTCTTTGCGGCCAGACAACTGTTTTTTCTTGAAAGGATATTGGAGCCATGCACCTCCATGGGTACCAGGGTCCTCTTTCACCCTGAAAGCTGTCCTGGTTTGGATAAGTTACAATAGTTACTTTGGTCAAAACCAGGGTATCTTAGCTTTCTTTCTTTTATCTACACCCACTATCTCAATAGGCTGATACCTTCAGTTCAGTTCAGTCGCTCAGTCATGTATGACTCTTTGTGACCCCATGGAGTGCAGCATGCCAGGCCTCCCTGTCCATCACTCTGGGAGTAAACTCCCAGAGTTTACTCAAACTCATGTCCATTGAGCTGGTGATGCCATCCAACCATCTCATCCTCTGTAGTACCCTTCTCTTCCCACCTTCAATCTTTCCCAGCATCAGGGTCTTTTCTAATGAGTCAACTCTTCACATGAGATGGCCAGAGTACTGGAGTTTCAGCTTTAGCATCATTCCTTCCAAAGAAATCCCAGGGCTGATCTCCCTCAGAATGGACTGGTTGGATCTCCTTGCAGTCCAAGGGACTCTCAAGAGTCTTCTCCAACACCACAGTTCAAAAGCATCAATTCTTCGGCACTCAGCTTTCTTTACAATCCAACTCTCACATCCATACATGACTACTGGAAAAAACCATAGCTTTGACTAGACAGACTTTTATTGGCAAAGTAATGTCTCTGCTTTTTAATATGCTGTCTAGGTTGGTCATAGCTTTCCTTCCAAGGAGTAAGCGTCTTTTAATTTTAAGGCTAATACCTTAGGTAGACAGAAACCCTTCCTGGCTAAAATTTCAAGTCCAATTCAAATGTACTTCGGGGACTTCGGATTCTCTATCATTTCAATTAATCTGAGAATCCTGATTAAAATGCAGCTGACTTCTGGATTTCAAGTCAGTGTATTGTTGTCTCTTTGCTTCCCAGTGGATACGCTGGTAGAGTCTTTTAAGTCTAAGATGGCAACTGGTACAAGAAGACAGGCTCAGGAACAGAAAACAGGACAGTGCACGCTTTCATGGCTCTGTATTTCACTGTCAGCGGGTTCCTGAAATATACCTCTGCAGATTGTAATCTGTGTGCAGTGTTATACCTTGCTGCTTCTTGGCTGGCTGGCCTCACCTGCTTTAGATTAGGACAGATGTGTTTAATTTGAATCTAACTATGTTTTATGATTCCATCTGCAGTTTATGGCAGACTCAGGCAAATTAAGCTGATGCCGATTTGCCTTTTGGCAATCGAATGCAGCAATTATTTTTCCCAGGGGCAAGAAATCATTGCAGGCTAAATTTAACTTCCCATTTGCCTGCTCTCTCCCACCACCCTCCAGAGTTCTATTTGAGCTGGGACCATCCTGACTGTGCTCCATGTCCTCCTCATTCTTCTCACTGACCCACCACCTGTTGCCAATCACCTCCTGTTCAAAATGATTTAGGGATTGTCTTATTTCACTTTATTATCAATTGCCTGATCTTTTAGCCAAAATCACAAAGTGTGTATGAATCTATAAAATCCAGCACTGCAGAAGACAGTGCAGAAAAGAAAAGAAAAAAAAACACACTAAAATTTGTACTATAATGATTGTGGTTGTGTTTTTCTGTGAGCTCAGTATACAGCCGTGCAACTTGTGATGTAGGGAAAAGGAGAAAATTCTATGTTGGCACTAACCTGGGAATTGGGTGGACATAACAGCTAATTTGCCTCATTGCTATGTAACTATCTGATGGTTTAAGCATTGAGTTTTCTTTACATATTACTGCTTATCTCAAGTTTACAAATCAGAGAACCCCTGACTCAGTTATCATGTACTGATACTCTAGGAACCAGACATTAGACACTGGGAATGCAGTCTAGATGAAGACACATATGAATCCTGCATTCCTGAAATTCATAGCATAGTGGAGCAGATGCACATAAGAAACTGACAAATACGCAAGGTGTGGTCCACTGTAACAAAAACCATATTGGGGTGGGGGAAAGGTAAGAGGAGAACAAACTGATGAGAAAGGCGGTAAATACAACTAGTTACTTAAGATACCCCATTAGAAAGGCTTCTTTAAGAGGAGCCACTTGAGCTGAAGCTGAACACTAGCCAGTCATGTTAAAACCTAAGGAAGAGTCTTCTAGGCAGAGGGAATCGCAAATGTGTAGCCTGAGTGATAGGCAAGAGAGTGATGAATTCAAGCAATACGAAGGAGGCCAGAGTGTCCAGAATACAGTGATAAAGTGTCACTAAATGTTTTTTGTCAGCAACAGAGTTTTAGCAGGAACCAAGTTATAACTAATGCTCCACATTTGATTCTCTGCCCTTATGATAATCAAGAACATTTCTTCTAAGCCTACTCTTACTATATTATCAAACATCTACTGAAAATATACTATTGTATTTCTATTTTTTACATATTAATATAGGTATACAGTACTGTATTAACATAGTGTTGTAAGTATATGAATAATTTATTTGGTCAATGCATGCATCTCCATTTCCCTTGTTCCTTTAGCAATCCAAGAAGCCACCTACAATATATCTGTACCTTCATTCCTGTCCTCTCATTTCTGAAAGAAAATTTGTATTCAGATGAAAAATTAAAAACAAAAAAGTAGTAACATATCTCTAAAACATATAGCTACACTAACACAAGATATTAATATTAATTTCTTCAACATCTCTGCAAATTAAATGTAAAAACTGTCACAGTAAATATTTATATGTGGTTAAGTAAATGGAGACTATATTTTGTTTGTTTTACTTTGAGCCTTTTTTAATGGAATTATAATTGACAAATAATATTATATAGTTTCAAGTGAACAACAAACATAGTGATTTAGTATTTTCATACACTATAAAATGATCACAAGTCTAGTTACCACATGTCACCACATAGAGTTATTATTATATTACTGACTATATTCCCAGTACTGTAATATTACTTCCCTGTGACTGTTTTATGTTATAGCTAGAAGTATGTACCTCTTAATCCCCTCCACACATTTCTCCCATCTTCCAACACTCTCCCCTCTGGCAACCACCAGTTGCTTCTCTGTATCTGAGTCTGCTTCTGTTTTGTTTATTCACTTGTTTTTGTTTCTTTGGCTGTACTATGGGACTTGTGGGATTTTAGTTCCCTGAGCAGGGATCAAACCCCAACCTTAGTAGTGACAGCTCAGAGTCCTAATCACTAGACCACCAAGGAACTCCCTTTGTTCATTTGTTCCATTCTTTAGATCTACATTTTAGTGAAATCATATTATATTTGTATGTCTCTGACTTATTTCACTTAGCTTAATACCTTCTAGGTCCAAGTTTACATGACTTGATCAATTAATCTATGATAAAGGATGCAAAGATATTCATTGGGGAAAAAACAGCCTCTTCAATAAACAGTGTTAGGAAAACTGGGCAGCTACATAGAACAGAATGAAAGGACTACTTCCTTACACTCTACATAAAAAATAAATTTAAATGGATTAAAGATTTAAATGCAAGACTTGGAACTATAAAACTCCAAGAATAAAATAGGCTCTAGGCCCTCTGACACCATTCTTAGCACAATTTTGGGGGTTATGTCTCCTCAGGCAAGGGCAACAAAAGCACAAATAAACAAATGGGACTACATCCATGTAAAAAGCTTCTGCACAGCAAAGGAAACCATCAACAAAATGAAAAGGCCAACATATTGAATGGGAGAAGTTATTTACAAATGATATATCTGATAAGGAGTTGATATCCTAAATACATAAAGAACTCATACAACTTAATACCAAAAACAAAAAATAAACAATCTGATTAAAAATCAGAGAGGGACCTGAGTAGACATTTTACCAAACAAAAGACATGCAGAAGGCCAACAGGCACTTGAAAAGATGCTCAACATCCCTAATCACCAGAGAAATGCAAATCAGAACCACAGTGAGATACAAGAGAACATTTAAATTCATGTTCCACAACCAGGACAACCTCATCTTCCGTTTATTGCTCTCCATTGAACTTGGCAGCTATACCATCACTTCATTTAAAACTGAAAGAAAACAAAAGCTTTGTCTTCAGTTGCACAAGTTAGAATTTGAACCAACCTGTAAACAGAGTACTTGGCAAAATGAGCCACTTCTAATACACAAGTGAGCAATAACTCTAGTTAAAATGAGATAAAGTTCAGGAGAATTTGCATAGTCAACCTGGTAAAACTCACAAATGTTAGCACCCTTATGACTTACTGCCAGTGAAATTGTACAGAACAAAATAAATGTCACTTTTGAATCAACAGTAGGACTGAATTTACTTTGATGCCTCTTGAGAGACCATTTATGCTGAATACTACAATTTTATTTGTTGCATGCTCTAATGAATTTGATGCATAGACTTTTATCTTAAAGTCTTTCTTTGCAAGCTAAAGCTTAAAAATGTAGACAGTTTAAATTAAAACACACACACACACACACACACACACACACACAGAACAAAACACAGTTCAAAAGGTTTGATGTGACTGCTGGCTTCATTTGTGCTTTAAAAACAAATTTCAGTTGATGTTTCAGACCATTCTGCAATTTGGAAGAGAAAGAAATAACATTAAAAAAATATGAATATTAGTGTTGAGAGAATCTGTCCTTTCACTGGAAAAACCATGTGATGCACTTGTAATGAAAGAAAAATTAACACTTTGATGTCCATAGGACTCCTAAACGACCACATGCAGCTTTGGAAGACACACATTTAATGAAAGAAGAAGGAAATTTTGTAGACTCACTCAGGGATAGACTAAAGCTAATTTAAAGCAGGATGTTTCTTAGTTGTTTTTGGTGTTTAGTCTCTAAGTCCTGTCTGACACTGCAGCCCCCTGGACTCGTGGCATAGGCTCCTCTGTCCATGGGATTTCCCAGGCAAGAATATCAGAGTGGATTGTCATTTCTTTCTCCTGGGGGTCTTCCCAACCCAAGGACTGAACCCACATCTCCTGCATTGCAGGCAGATTCTTAACTGCTGAACCAACAGGTAAGTCCTTCTTAGCTGTTAGCCAGTGATTTATCCCACTATTTTTAAAGACAGTTTTTTTCTTCTTAGATAACTTTTTAAATGTGAGAGAAATATAGTATTGAAGAGAGTTAGAAGGAAATCAGCAATAATTTTGAGTGTTGACTATTTGAATTTTATATCCTTTACCACACAGCTTCAATGAAGGCTAATGGCAGGAAAATATAAAAATATTTTGGGCTCTACATTTTGAAAAAGGCTTTTGGCATATTCTGTATTTTAAAACACTCTAGAGAGTCCCTTAAAATAACAAAATCTAGAGTTTTTAGAATTGAAAGGGACATTAGAGATGATCTAACGCAGTGGTTCTCAAACTTTGCTGAATATTAGAATCACAGGGGAGTTTTTAAAATTCCTGATGCCCAGTCCAATTAAGTCAGAATCACTGGGGCTGGAAAACAGATATCTGCATTTCTTAAAGCTCATCCAAACTTTTCAACTTATTAAAGAAGACGGAACACAAATAAGAGAATGTGAGGAAGGAAAGAAAGGAGGAAGGAAGAAAGTTTGTATTTTCCTGTTTTCAATTGAGAGGAAGGCAAAAGAGAAAAGAATTTATTAGACTAGCTTTCTTGGTAGTTCAGAATGAGTTATGAAAAAAAAAAAAACCTGCAGGAAGTCAGAATCAGCAAATTGAAAATAAAGGCACACAGCATGTTAGGGAGAGCAGAACAGATACTACTTACTACTAACATATATTGAATTTCCATAGAATTATTAGCTGGAACTTTATAAATCACCAGCTAATTCAACCATATCATAGAATTCCCAAGTATTTTTGGACTATATTATTTCTACCTGTGAAGAATATTCATCAAGTTAATATTAACTGAAGCCCATTTACATGACATTAAGAGATAATTGCTGCACATATAATGGGGCCCCTGATGGACAATCACCTGTTCTTTATAGAGTCTAACAACAGACATAGATAAGTTGACAGGTGGTTACCAGGGCACGTTAGGTCTATGAGAAGGGAAACTCCTGGTGCCAAAGGATCATGAAAGAGCAGCACCAAACTCTGCCCTATGAGTTAGGAAGCTCTCCCAGGGCAAGTGATCTTCAATTCAAAACAAGAAGATTAATGGAAACCAGCCAGGCAAAGGGATGGCCCAGAGATCCCCTGCAGAGGGGAACACATGTGCAAATGTAGGGAGCAGAGCCAGAGCCCTGCTTAAGAAACAGGATGAAACTCATTTTAGCTAGACAGAAGACAGAGAACAGAAATGCGGAGGCAAGACTGAAGAACAGGCATTGCCCAGGGTGTGCAGTGTCTTTAAGACACTTCTAAAGAGTCTGAGATTTCCGTGGTGGCTGAGACGGTAAAGCATCTGCCTACAATGAAGGAAATCCAGGTTCAATCCCTGGGTCGGGAAGATCTGGAGAAGGAAATGGCAACCTACTCTAATATTTTCGCCTGGAAAATCCCATGGACGGAGGAACATGGTCAGCTATAGTCCATGGGGTCGCAAAGAGTCGGACACGACTGAGCGACTTCACTTTCTTAAGGAGTCTGGGCATTCCTGAGCATAAAGGATAGCCATTTAGGGGTCTAATCAGAAGGGTGACATAATTCACCCTGGAAGCAATGTGGAGAGGTAAAGAGGTAAAGTCTAAGGGTGACAGACCAGTGAGGAAGTGGCAAATTTTAGTCTGGCACAAGGGACTGCTGACTTGCCTTGGAGTACTAACGGAGAGAAGTGGATCCCAAGACACATGCAGAGAGGAAATTCATAGAGCCAATGGGATGGCTGAAAAGAAAGAGAAGAACTAAGGACGAAACTCATATATTAAAATTTAACAAAAAACTCTGCCTTTCATTTTGATAGAAAACATGGTCTAAGGAGCAAGTTTGGTGATGGTGATGAAGGGGAGTGAAAATTTCTGTTTTGGAAATGCTTGGACAAAAATGTCCATAGCCATCCACTTGGAGATATTTAGTGAGAAGATAATTTTATGGATTTGAACCTGTGGAGAAAGATTCAGTTTAGAGATGGAGAAATTATCATAAAGTCGATCTTTTAAATCATGGAAATACAAACACAAATTCTCAGTGGTGTTTCTGGAAACATGATCTAGAAGTAGATACATGTTTCTACCTTGTAATGGAGAAGGAAATGGCAACCCGCTCCAGTATTCTTGCCTGGAAAATCTCCATGGACAGAGGAGCCTGGCGGGCTACAGTCCATGGGGTCACAAAGAGTTGGGCATGACTGGGTGACTAAGCACGGCACAGCTTGTAAACTCTCTTAAGTGTGAAATCATTTCAAATTATTCACCAAATTCTCCCCATGGCAAAGTCTGGTGTCTGATCATTTTATTCAAATAAAATGCTATCCAAATGAAAACTGTGTGGGAGAGAGTTGGAAATGTATTTTAAATAGCAGAAACCCGATAAGTGTTCTGGCATTGATGGGAAGCAGCTATCAGAACAGAAGTTAAAGGGATAGTAGAGAAGGAAATGCTCAGAAGGGTTTGAAAATCACTCAGTTGTGTCTCTTTGTGACCCCATGGACTATACAGTCCATGGAATATTCCAGGTCAGAATATTGGAGTGGGTAGCCTTTCCCTTCTCCAGGGGATCTTCCTGAACCAGAAATTGAACTGAGGTCTCCAGCATTGCAGGTGAATTCTTTACCAACTGAGCTATGAGGGAACACTGTGAAGGATGGGCTTCAGATATATATGGAAGGAGTCACCTTTGGTATGAGGAGGGATCTGGTATAATACAACCTGGATGTCTACATGTTTACAGATGCTTTAGACAAATTGAGGGAGTTTTCTGGTGTCTTCTCTGTGTAGCAGGGCTGCTGAAAATATGATAGGATCATAGGCTTGAGAAGAGTAGAATGTAAGAAATATGTACTTGCAGTAAATAGAAGGTCGCTGCCTAGAAAGCATAGAAAAAAGCCTGAGGGAAAGAAGTAGGCCCCAGCTGGGCTTGGAGTCAAGAACTGACACCAGCAACACATACCCAACCTTGTTATCTGGTTAGAGGACAATAGCTGGTGCTCAGGCAGGAAGAAGATCCTGACCCAGGTTTGTTGTGTTACCAGACAGGTGTGATGGAGGTCAACAAAAGAGTGACACCTGACTGCTTTGGATTTTTTAATGCATAAATAAGATAATTTATTGGTGACTTAGCAGCAGCAGCAGCATTTTGTGTTATACTCTAAGGCTATATATTTTTCTAATTATGAAAAAATTCTAAAGCCAGTGAGTTGCTCTTTCAGAGACTATCATAGTTCTTCAGTTGACAGCAAAGGACAAACTAAAAGATAGAATTTGGCTGCTGTATATAAATAATGCAGTACATCATGATGATAACACTTAGTCCATCAATCCTTGTCAAGAACGCAAACTCACACTGACTTTACAAAAACAATCAGCTGCTACAAAGAAGATGAAATCCAGTGCCATATGCAATGGTGGAAGATTCACATTGCCTTCTTTTTTAGACCTTAGACTGTGAATTATTTCATTTCTAAATGTAAAGCTGCACAGCCACAACAGAAATATAATCTTCAAAGAAAATGAGTAGAAAAAGAAATTGGCTATATTGATCACTTATTAAGCATAGTGACTCAAGAAACACCAGGACATTTTATCAATGATCACATTACCCATTTAATTATGTTTTTCAGGTAGAAAGGGTATGTAATGCTACAATTAGAGAAAAAATTTGCAAAGTCTAATTTTGTGTTTTATTTAGAATCTTTTTCAAAGTCATAATTTAAGACAGCAGTAAAATGACAGCTTCAAACTCCAGCATGCAAAAGTTGAAGCAATATATTTCACTGTTTTAAGGGCAGCCCTGACTATTTACTGCTAGAAAATTTAAAGTAATCAATCGTTTCATTAAATAACATGTTTATAAACTGTGCCACGGAACCTGACTATATATGTTCCTCCATTTGGTGCATGGAGGAAAGAAATCACAAAAATTAAAACCAGTCCTTTTTCAGCTAAAGATAAGCAATAGAGACACCTATCTAATTTACAGAATGTAAGTCATATTTTACAAATCTGATTTAGATCTTGATTAAATTTTATAAAAAGTGAATGATTTCATACTTATCTTTTACAGTAATATTTTCACATGAAAGTAACACTTTACAGAATAGCTGCCGAATGCTCTAATTTCAGGTAATCTCTAACATTTCATAATTTATATCATTTATCCAAAGATAAAACAATCTTAGAAGAAACATAAATTACTTCGATAGGCCACTCTCTGTAGATAGCTTCCTGATATACAATTTGATATATTTACTTGCTTGCTTAAATTTTCATATATCCTTTGATTCTACCATTACATAATTCAGGCCATGTTAGTACATTTCATTATTGTACAGTAATATTAATTAATATTTTCATGACTATGTACCAAACACTATACTAAGTGCTTTATGTGTATTATATCATTTAATATTCGTAATATGCCTATGATAAACTTTGCTGATATTGTTAATAAGCCTCATTTTATTTATGAAAAACTGAAATTTACTGAAGTTCAAGAATGTAAAGGCATAGAATAACAAGGGCAAAATAAAATTCCTATGTAGTCTGCATGGCTACAGGAATAAGAAACTACGCCTGTTGGAGCGATTTCCCTTGCCCCTGTTTTCCTTCACCTTTCTATTTGCTGCTTCAAGTTCTTTATTTTTAAAAGTTCTTTTCATTCTCTGACTAGAGGTCAGTTATTTAGTATTATTATGTGTTGTCTACCTTCTCATCTTTGGATAATTTCAGCCTCTTGGAAAATTAAGTGGATGAACAACATATGAATCATTGTTTGAGTCAGTGATAGCAAGCACTAGAATAATGCCTGGTCGACAGTAGGATATATACACACACATACAAATATACGCATATATATGGGGAAAGAGTATCTTATTCATATTTGAATGAACTTACCCATAAGTTCTCTTAGCACAAGAAATACAATGATGACAATTATTTGAAAATAATGAAACACTTGCAATAGAAATAAAGCTTTTAGAAAACTGAGGTAGCATATCTTACCAGCAATTTGGCTAGAAAAAGGTAAAATCCAGGTAACATTTCACACACTGATATTACTGTCATTCTGTTGTTGCAGTCTGTATTGTATACAAACATGAACATAAAGGTTTTTTCTGTAGACTTTAAGTTAATAATAACAACATCTTCATTTTATTGATCACTTACTGTGATCCAAGCACCTTGATTTTTAGAAATAAATCGAAACAGTTGCCTATATTCAGAGCATGTGAATTCTGCAACATAATTAACCTGAACTATTAATTACCACCTTAGAGCACTATGTTAAAATTCAACATTTTTCCTAATTATAAAAACAGTATATGTTCTAGGGGGAAAAAAATGGATAGCCACATGCAAAACAGGGAAACTGGACCCCTTCTCTGCAATTCATTCTTGAACCCTATCAGTAGCCACTATAGTGAAGTTCACTCAGCCGTATTCAACTTTTTGCAACCCCTTGGACTGTAGCCTGCGAGGCTCCCCTGTCCATGGAATTCTCCAGGGAAGAAGACTGGAGTGGGTTGCCATTTCCTTCTCCAAGGGATCTTCCCAATCGAGGGATCAAACCCAGGTCTCCAACATTGCATCAGATTCTTTACCATCCGAGCTACCAGGAAAGCCCACTGTTAGCTCATTCTTTTGTATTTTTCTGAAATATACAAGTCAGTACGATTATGTTTGTTTTATACAAATAAACATAAATGGTGTTTATACTGGGAATATAACCTTCAGTTCAGTTCAGTCGCTCAGTCGTGTCCGACTCTTTGCAACCCCATGAATCGCAGCACGCCAGGCCTCCCTGTCCATCACCATCTCCAGGAGTTCACTCAGACTGACATTCATCGAGTCCGTGATGCCATCCAGCCATCTCATTCTCTGTCGTCCCCTTCTCCCCCTGCCCCCAGTCCTTCCCAGCATCAGACTCTTTTCCAATGAGTCAACTCTTCGCATGAAGTGGCCAGAGTACTGGAGTTTCATTCCTACCAAAGAAATAGCATCATTCCTTCCAAAGAAATCCCAGGGTTGATCTCCTTTAGAATGGACTGGTTGGATCTCTTGCAGTCCAAGGGACTCTCAAGAGTCTTCTCCAACACCTCAGTTCAAACATATTAATTCTTCGGCGCTCAGCCTTCTTCACAGTCCAACTCTCACATCCATACATGACCACAGGAAAAACCATAGCCTTGACTAGACGGACCTTAGTCGGCAATGTCTCTGCTTTTGAATATATCTAGATTGGTCATAACTTTTCTTCTAAGGACTAAGCGTCTTTTAATTTCATGGCTGCAATCACCATCTGCAGTGATTTCGGAGCCCAAAAAAATAAAGTCTGACACTGTTTACACTGTTTCCCCATCTATTTCCCATGAAGTGATGGGACCGAATATAACCTTGGAAGTAAGTGTTTGCTTCAGAAAATTTTATTGACATTCAAAATATTATCCCAATCTAGAATATCACTAATAGAGAACTGTACAAAAAAGATCTTCATGACCAAGATAATCATGATGGTATGATCACTCACCTAGAGCCAGACATCCTGGAATGTGAAGACAAGTGGGCCTTAGAAAGCATCACTACGAATAAAACTGGTGGAGGTGATGGAATTCCAATTGAGCTATTTCAAATNGAACACCCAAGACTGATATTTTGAATGGACTGGTTGAATCTCCTTGCAGTCCAAGGGACTCTCAAGAGTTTTCTCCAACACCACAGTTCAAAAGCATCAAAGTTACAGATACTTTAAAAATTCTTTAAAAAAATCTATCTCTATCATGTGTATGGGTTTGTACAACTGAAATAAGCACCCCACCACAAACACAAATGAAAGAGAACTTCACTAATTTCCACTCACCAATGCTGGTGTAAGCCCCCCATGGGTTATTAAATCTGAGAGATGTGTGAACAAACATGATAATAAGCAAGTAAAGTGTATCGTAAAATATACTGCATTCATTTATTGTGACAACCAGGGTATAATTATACTAGGAAATGTACTGCACTTTAGTCAGTGAAAGTAATAAAATCTGAACACCAGGAGACCTTTCTCAAGTCTGTGCTATTAAACTACTTTTGAGAAGAAGGTGAACTATCTAAAAATACTGGAGGAATGTTCACTTTTACAGATCAGCAAAGCAGCAGTTGGCCAGAGTCTTTTGTAGTCTAATAAATAAAACCTCATTGTTTTTTTCCTCTGGATATAGAACAACCAAAGAACATCCTCCTCCATTCTGTGCAATTATAAGGCCTAAATTTGTATGGATTACTTATGCAATTCATTCTCCCATTAAGGCAGTAGAAAAAAAATAAAAGCTGTATTGGAAGTGCCTCTACAAAACTGTAAGTAGAAAAGCAGGAGAAATTTTACAGAAATATAATAAGACAAAGGGACCCCAGAGATGATAATGTTGTAAGATGTCGAGTAGGTGTCATGATTAAAGCATTAATGGAGGTCACTAGGAAAAGTGAAAGGAACACACATTTTCAGATTAGGAAACCCAGGGCTTCCCAGAGTGAACTGCAATTTGGGAAAGTGTAGTTAATTGAATTTCATGACATTTTTTATGAAAATTAAAATGCATATCTTTTACTACCCTAATAGTTTTATTGCTACTGCGAGATTTATGTGAAGTGATATATCAAAGAGCATAAGCAGCAATTCACTAAAGACCACAGGGTGGATTACTATAGTTTTCTTTTGTGCTTTGGCAGCCGACAATCAAAATCATAATTACAGGTTTGGAGCCACCTGCCAACTAAATGAACAGAACCACGTTGTTCCACACAAAATAGAAGCAATTCTAACATTAAAAAACAAAATGAGTGTTAAACCAGAGGGGCCTTCAGGGATAGCCTAGGGAAAGCTGAGTATTTATTTTTTCCTAACTACCAAATGACTAACTCTTATATTATCCCATTTACTGGCCCAGAAAGAAGTAGTGTCTGCCAAGACCTTTGTGATTAAACTAGACCATCCAATGAAACGTCTGCATTCTGAGTTTCTTGGGAGGGGGTTTGTGGATTCAGACCTCTTACAGGCAGGTTCACAGTAAATCCTAGATTTTAGTGCTTATTCCTTCTAATGCATTGAAGCAGGAAGCAAGGATTAGCCAGCCTTACTTGAATCAAACTGTTGCCTTGGCATGCATTTCGCCTACTAAACCACTGGTGATTAACAAAAGTCAACGTGATGTAAAAATAGTGGTGTCAAGAAAGTGAATCTATACCAAATTTTTCAAATTAGGAATTCTGATTTACTAAACAAGTTACTCCACACACATGTAATATTTCTGTCTGAATTTCTCTAGATTTCATTTTCTGTGAGAATTCTCAGTTCCTTAAGTGTACTTAGTCACTCCTTGCTCTGCCCCAGTTACATACCTCTATTAGAGCAGTGCATCTCACACTTTAATGTGCACATGAATCACCAGGGATCTTGTTAAATGCAGATTCTGATTCAGTAGGTGTGTCAGGGGAGGGGAGGTCTGTGAGTCTGAATCTCTAATGAGCTTGTAGGTGCTTCTGGTCTTCAGACCACATGTTGAACAGGAGAATATTGAAGGGAGACAAGATGGAAAAGTAGAACTTGAGCTCACCTCCTGTCACAAAAACATCAAAATCATAACTAACTGCTGAACAACCACCAACAGGACTGAAATATATTAAAAAAAAAAAAATCCAAAGACAAAGAAGATGCCATAACAAGATGGCAGAAGGGGTGTTTTCATTATATAATCAAAACCCATACCAACTGGGTGGGGGACCCACAAACGAAGATAATTATATTGCAGAGGTTTTCCTACGGGAATGAGAGTGCTGAGCACCATGTCAGGCTCCCCTGTGTGGGAGTCTGGTATTAGGAGGAGGACTTCCCAGAGCATTTGGTTTTGATGGCCAGCAGGGCCTGAGTGTAGGAGCTCCTAGGACCAGGGAAACAAGGATTCCATTGTTGGAAGGTGCACCCAAGGCAAAGCCGTAACTCCACAGAAGCCTGGGCCAGACCTACCTAAAGGTCTTAGAGAGTCTCCTGGGGAGGCAGGGGTTGTCTGTGTCCCATTGTTGGGGCAAGAACCCTGGTGGTAGAGTCCCCAAGGAATATACCTCATTGTGAACCCTCCTAGAGTTCACCATCTGGGCCCTGAGATCTGGCCCCATCCAACAGCCTACAGGCCAAAGTTCTGGGGCACCTTAGGCCAAACAACCAATAGGGTGGGAACACAGTCCCACCCACAGACAGATAGGCTGCCTAAGGTTTTCTTGAGCCAAAAGCTACCTCTGGACATGCCCTTTGACATGGCCCTGCCCACCAGAGGGACAAGATCCAGTTCCAAACACCAGTGGGCAGGCAGGTACCAGCCCCTCCCACCAAAAAACCTACATAAGACCCTGAACCAACTTTACAACCCGGGGTTAGACACCAGAAGCAAGAAGAACCACAATCCTGTAGCCTGCAGAATGGAGCCCACAAACACAGAAAGTTAGACAAAATGAGACAGCAGAGAAATATATTCCAGATATATTCCTTCTTGTTCCAGAAGGAACAAGATAAAACCTCAGAAGAACTAAGTGAAATGGAGACAGGCAATCTACCTGAAAAATAAATCAGAATACTGACACTAAAGACAATCCAAGATCTTGGAAAAAGAATTGAGGCGAAGACTGAGAAGATAGAAGACATGTTTAACAAAGAGTTAGAAGATTTAAAGAACAAGCAAACAAAGATAATATAATAACTGAAATGAAAATACACTAGAAAGAATCAATATCAGAATAAATGATTCAGAAGAATGAATAAGTATGCTGGAAGACAGATTGGTAGAAATCACTGCCATGGAACAAAATGAATAAAAAAGAATCAAAAACAATGAAGATAGTTTAAGAGAAACTCTGGGACAACATGAAACACACCAACATTTGGACTATGGGGATCCAAAAGGAACAAACTATGAAAGCACTGCTTAAATTATAATGATCTGTACACATACCAGTCATTTCCTCTTGTCTATGAGCTCCATGAAAACAAAGGTAAGGGGAGCACTGCAATAGATACCAACGTTGACCAGTTTGGAGTACAGTAAGTATCTTAATATACATTACCTGCAGTTCTCAAAACAACTATGCAATGTGTGTTATCATGGTCTCATTTTACAGATGAAGAAGCCAAGTCTCAGATACATTAATCAACCTGATGATGGCAGACAGAATGCAATTCTGGGTCTATTTGTCTCCAAAGTCTGTGATCTTTCCACAGCCTCCTTTTGTTCATTTCTGTATACACATAGTCTAATAGTGTACTTGATGCTACAAAAAAATGCTCCAAAGATGTGTTTGGCTCTGTGAATATTTTATCTGTAGATTCTCCTTTGCTCATATCATGTCCCTTGTATGGAATGCCCTCCCTGCCTCTCTCTTAACTGATTGAGATCCACTTCACTTCTTCTTGGCCTACTGCAAGCATTACTGTGCTTGCTGCTCTCTCCTCTGAGTTCACAAATGCCAGTTGTTTACACCATACAGTAAGTACTTAAATTACTAGTTATCTTATCAACAATGTGTTTTATTCATTGTGTAAATAGTTTTTGAGTAGGTATTAAGCCTCGAGTATTAACATAAGCACTCGTGACAGGTCATGAAACAAAACAGACAATATTCCCTAGGTCTTGGGAATCATTCTTCCAAGATGAAAACTCATTTGAGGACAAGGATCCAATCATTTCACTTTCCATATATCTCAGTATTTTGTTCATAGCAAGTGCACAATTAGTAATAGTCTAAGATTCAGATAACTTACCAGGCAAATATGTTCCTAATCTACAGGAGAGTCTTAAGCCCAGGGCCCTCTGTTTTTGTACAAGTGACCTGTGGAAGGTGGAAGGATGCTTTCACAATGTTTCTTATTTCCCACTGGCAGTGTTTCAGGCCAGAAGCAGAGGTATTAAAGTCTCCTACCCAGTACATATACCAGCTGGAGGAACAGAATTCACTAAAATTAAATCATAGCAGTTTTCAGTAAAAAGAAATTATCTTTTCATAAATATAGAAATTGCAGGCAGAAGAGGCAACTCCATGAAAGGTCATCTCCACTATTGAAGATGATCCCTTTCCTCCTTACACACTAAAACTCAAGACCAGAAACCTACTATTAAAAACTAGGAAAAATCACATGCTTATCATTTCATAAATGTTTTTAACATTTAACTTAAATAAAGAAAATATAACTTCCTGTATTATTCAGAATGTTCTGTATTCTACAATATTTCATAAGCATCATTTTTTAAAGTCTGTTCATTCACTGAAGGTATACAAAGCTTTTCTCTTTAAAGCTGTGGACTTCATAAAATCTCATTAGGCATGCTGGTCACATGTATTAATATATATTAGTACAGGATTTTTGCCTGAAGATGAGTGACTTAAATGAGAAAATAAGACTAAACTTGCTCTGTATCAATTCTTTCTCATATTAAAAACTACCTATATTGTGAAAATTTGTTCATATGAATTCATTTTGCATGTGTTCTAAAATATTTAAAACTAAAATAAAGAAAGCATATGAATCTCAATTTGACTATTTAATATTAAGAGACTACATGATGCCATCTATGGATGCAGATCATGGAAATTTAAATGAGACAAGATTCTTGATCTTATTAATATATGAATGTTAATAAGGAGAATACAACTTTACATTAGATAAAACTTTTGTAAAATAGCTGTCATAATTCTTATTAAGAGGGAATGGTAGGAGAATAAAAATTTTAATGTAAAAACCCAGCACATAGTAAATGTTCAATAAGTTGCTGTATTCTGATCATATTAACAATTATATATCCCCAATCACTTGGGTTTTTTTAACCACTAAAAGCAACTGACGTACGATAAGTAATTACATTTAGTGTTTAGCTAAGCAAGTACACAAGCATGACCCTAAATCAGTAAAAATTTTCAATTTAAAACAAAGTTGATATAAATAGATATCTAAAAGAATTTATAAATAAATAACTATACAAACATGAAAGAAACACATAGCAGTGCCTTTGTCTCATGTTTCAGGATTAATTCAAAGTTTCCTTTTTCAAAGAGGAAGACATCCCATTAATCAGATTTCTTTCCCCAAGTTCTTTTTTATAGGACTTGGCAGGAAAGGTCTTTGGCTAAAATATAGCTTAAGATTAGTGTTGTGTGACTGAGCTGTAGGCTGCATCCTAGAAGAGCCTTAAACATGAGTAAAAATAGCTCTCAGGGTTGGAAAAAGAAGAGAAAGAATATAGTGATAATGAATCACAAACTCTTGGAGCTCTAGGGACCTTAAAGACCAAGCAAACCTAATCTCTTATTTTATAATGGGGAAATTGAGGCCCATAAACTCAAGGGACTTGTTCAAGGTCATATATTGGAATCTTGATGGAATGGCCCACATATAAATCATTCTTTGTGAGTAAAGATAAAAAAGAAAAATGTAGATCTTACTAGATACGAGATCTTTGTTAATGAGAGGGGCAATCATATCTGGGGTACTGAATCGGGATCATATTTATGAGCAAGTGGAAAAGATAGGTAAAAATGTGGAACATTTCAGGCAATGAAAAAGGATGCCATGTGAAGAACATACTATCTCATATGAACGGCATATTGACAATGGTTTTCTTGACTCAACTTTCTTTTAGGCTAAAATATGTATGCAAAGAGTCGGACACGACTGAGCAACTGAACTGAACTGAATGGAATGTATGCAGATAAGAATAATTTTATAGGTTCTAGCCCAAATAAATTATCAGAGTATTACTCTGAAAAACCATAAAGACTATTAATAGAAGGATATGCACTTGGATTTAGTCATTTTTCTCACATTGAAAGGAAAATTTTGACTTGAACTTGATTTTTCATAGCATGATAGTGTGAATGGGAACTTTTCAAACATTTTTTAAGATGGCCGGCCCAATGAAGATGTTAATAATAAAAAGGAAAATGTGTTATTTTTTNTTCTCACATTGAAAGGAAAATTTTGACTTGAACTTGATTTTTCATAGCATGATAGTGTGAATGGGAACTTTTCAAACATTTTTTAAGATGGCCGGCCCAATGAAGATGTTAATAATAAAAAGGAAAATGTGTTATTTTTTTCAAATTACCATGCAAGAAATATCTAAGATGGTATTGAAATCACCTCTTAAATCTAGTCACTAAGCTTTACTTATGAAAATTCTTCAGGCAAACTTCCTTCATTTAAAGTTTTTGTTATATGGAAAGCATAGAACCAACAGATGAGTTTACAGATCATCTGGTCTAGCAGTTCTCAGATTTTGGGTGTATCAGAATTACCTGGAGCCTCTTATGATACAGATTTCATATAGCTCCATCCCACAGTTTCTAATTCAGGAGGTCTGGAATGTAGGAATATTTATTTCTAACAAACTCACAGGTTGTGTTGACAATGTTGGTCCAAGAAACACATTTTGGGAACCACTAATTTAGTCCAGCCTGCTCATTTTACAACCTTCTTTTTTATTTAGGTAGACATATTCTAGTATTCTTGGAATTTATTTTTTTATACCCTTTCTCCACCTCTCCAACAACTAAGCAAGTTCTGTTTCTGAGGCTGTCACTATGGACTTGTGTGGTTTACAAAGACTGGGAGGTAGAAAATGCTGATCATCCTATTAAGCTGATATTAGGTAAATTCTCCTAAAATACTGACCCAGAGCAAGAAGGCCAAGTTACTCTTTTGCGCCTGGTATAGTTGTATCACACAAATGCTATCTTCATCATATTTAATATGAAAAGAAAAAAACAAGAACATTTTGAATCCCATCTATATAACATCACATAGGGACTGGACTCTTCCAGAACTGTTGCAAAAGCAACATTTAGAGAATTCTTCAAGGACACTGGTGGACTCACTAAATCAGGGCACATGAGTGACATGTTATTATAGGAAAAATAGTATCATTTTCCTCACAGAGAGCTTATGTTATTGCTGGGAAAACACTCCAATATTGCAAAATCATAAAGTTGAGCTAGAAAAGATCAAATATGCAATGTAGCATTTCATAATGATGTAATTATTCCTGCTGGTATCAGCTAATTAGTGAGAAAAAGGAAAATTGAACAAAAAAATCCTTGAAACAACTAAAGGTCTCAAAATTTGTTAGATTTAATGTGATAATACACCAATCAGGACATCAGCAAAATTTGAAGAAAATAGAAAGTGATGCTTTTAAATCCATCTTCCATGGTATGTGTGCACACACACANGTAGTGATGCTTCCTAAGGCCCACTTGACTTCACATTCCCGATGTCTGGCTCTAGGTGAGTGATCATATCATCATGATTATCTGGGTCGTGAAGATCTTTTTTGTACAGTCCTTCTGTGTATCCTTTCCATTTCTTCTTAATATCTTCTGCTTCTGATAGGTGGATACCAATTCTATCCTTTTTTTGTACCGATCTTTGCATGAAATGTTCCCTTAATATCTCAAATGTTCTTGAAGAGATGTCTAGTCTTTCCCAGNCTGTGTATCCTTTCCATTTCTTCTTAATATCTTCTGCTTCTGATAGGTGGATACCAATTCTATCCTTTTTTTGTACCGATCTTTGCATGAAATGTTCCCTTAATATCTCAAATGTTCTTGAAGAGATGTCTAGTCTTTCCCAGCCTATTGTTTTCCTCTATTTCTTTGCACTGATCACTGAGGAAGGCTTTCTTATCTCTCCTTGCTATTCTTTGGAACTCTGCATTTAAATGGGTATATATTTCCTTTTCTCCATTGCTTTTCACTTCTCTTCTTTTCATTGCTATTTGTAAGGCCTCTTCAGATGGCCATTTTTCTTTTGTGCATTTTTTTTTTCCGGGGGATGGTCTTGATACAAATATTAACAGGTTTTTAAGTAATGCACAAAGAATATTTTTTTATTATTGATTTTAATATGCCTTAGAAAAAATAAAATTGATATATGAAGTCATCCTTATTAATATCATTGGTAACTTTAAGTTAAATGTGATAATTTTGTAAAGTCTTATACAATTAAATGATGGTATATAGTAACAGTAAAAATTCTGGCTATCATAACAAAAGTTAATTTTTGGAAATACTACACATCACTGAAAAGCAACAGCAGCAAGAACAACAACTATTACTACTACACCACACACACCCAGAAATAACTTCAGAGGACAAAGGTCATCAGGGCAAGAGGACAAGATTGGTAACAAGAAACATAATTATAAGGCAATAATACACTGCATTTTATACCAAATTAATTTTTGAGCATTATGATCATAAATGTATTTTAATCTCACAAACAACCTTTTGATTTACTACAGAATATATTAATAAAGTTTCAGAGATAAAGAGTATGTCAGAGACTATATGATCTATCTCCCTTGTTTTTTAAATGAATAAAAGGAAGTCTAGAACTGTAGTCATGTGCCACCCAGCCAAGTATTTGCACATTTAGAATTAAAATCTTCTTAATCTCCTGATCCCTAAATCAGCATTTGTTTGTTTTACTGTACCATGCCATCTAAGTTTTCCCTTCCCTATAGTTATCCTTATTTTAGGGAAGGGAAAACTTAAGACTTTGGTGCTAATGAGTGACTAGAACCCAGTTTTGATGTGTCAGGCTCATGCTTCTACTATGCCTCATGCCACACTATGAGGTTGAGAATATAATAAAATCCACTCTCCAGTTTACATTCAGTAGAGATTTCTTTTTGTCTAATATGCAAAATAATTGACTATCACAAAAGTCTTACACCAGTTTTTGATTTCCTATTCTAACCACTCATTTAAAATATAGTTGGTTCATTTAGCAGCACAAAAAGGAAATTGGAAGCATCTACATAAAATGTATTAACATACTCTTAGAATTACTCTCAATTATGTGTAACTTATTATTTGTTTGCTGGTTTCACTTACACATTGAACTCCATTGAATGTTTTCCCATTTATTCCCAGCTAAACTGATTTTGGTGTGTGGTATCTGTTAGATATTAAAAGAATACTCCAGAACTTTTAAATTTTTATTCCAAAGGCAATCTAAAGAATTGGAGGTAGTGATCTAGAATATTTGTAGTGCTAATAAGTGATTAAAGAAGCATCCTCATTCACAGACAGTGGATAAGAGAGAACTGTAACAACTAGGCAAATATTTTAACTGAGTCCCTTGAGGGAGGTGGTGAATGATTTTGACAAATGCATGCTAAAAAACAAAGATCTAATAGGTAAAATGCAAGAGTAAATCTTCAGCATCAACATTTTTCTTGTCAAACAGAACTATTAATTCTAGCTCAGGGTCTCATTATGGCAAGACGGAACTACTTTTTATTCATTGGATTTATATATTTGCTGCAGGGAGGTTTCCTAGTTTGCATTTTTCATGCATGAATATTCGGTAAGTTTCTCCTTGTATTAGTGGAATCTCACTTTATTACTACCCTGAGCCTTTCGAAATAAGCCACAAGTCATTCACAGTTTTCCTTTAAAAACCTGTTTGAGCCTTTATAGGCTGCTCCTTTGCCATCTCACCCTATTGCACATTATCTATTCTGCTGGATGATTATCATAGTCATTTGTTTGTAAGACGCTTGGTTTGTTTAGTTATACAGGGAACCCCAAAAGAAGAAATATGGCTCTCTAGTTCCAATCCAGTTTTTGAACACTACAGTGTGAAGGTGTACCATTTACACTCAAACACATTTTAGAAAATGTCTACATTTTCTTGCTTACGAATTTTCAACACAAAGTCAATATATGTTTTCAGAATTCTCAGTTCTGATTATTAACCCTTGTTAATCTCCAAATGTGCTTTATTGGCTTCTTCGTAACTTTATAATCCTTTCCTTCATAATCTGTCAATTTGACTTTGTTTTTTGATCTGTTTATTTTGCTTATCAATGTCTTCATTTCCTCCTTTCCATTAGTTTGCTGCTATACTTTTGACTTTATGTTCAAGTCAAATAATGTTGATTTTATTACATAGCATATTCTAAGAGTAAACTGAATCAAAAACAATTTTAATCATTTAAACTTTTAAAATATATAACTTATAATAATCAGAACTTTTTAATTCTCTAACCTTGGTCCATTAATACCTGTAGTGTATAAAACACTTCTTCTGATATAAAGTAAGCTTCTTGAGAAACCTATATGCAGGTCAGGAAGCAACAGTTAGAACTGGACATGGAACAACAGACTGGTTCCAAATAGGAAAAAGAATACGTCAAGGCTGTATATTGTCACCCTGCTTATTTAACTGCTATGCAGAGTACATCATGAGAAACGCTGGGCTGGAAGAAACACAAGCTGGAATCAAGACTGCTGGGAGAAATATCAATAACCTCAGATATGCAGATGACACCACCCTTATGGCAAAAGGTGAAGAGGTACTACAAAGCCTCTTGATGAAAGAGGAGAGTGAAAAAGTTGGCTTAAAGCTCAACATTCAGAAAACGAAGATCATGGCATCCGGTCCCATCACTTCATGGGAAATAGATGAGGAAACAGTGGAAACAGTGTCAGACTTTATTTTTTTGGGCTCCAAAATCACTGCAGATGGTGA
>SJYV01021426.1:424555-434658 GCA_006410875.1 Neotragus pygmaeus | reverse complement strand
TAAAAAATAAAAAAAAAAAAAAAAAAAAAAAAAAAAAAAAATGCTGTTCCATTCCTTTCCGAAAGATATATTTTTTGATTAGTTTCTAAGTATCAGTTACCATCCAGAAGACAATGGGAAAAAAATCTATAAAAACTATTATTTTCAGTGACATTCTGTTTGCCACAGAAAGCTCTGTGATGGGCTGAAATTCAGTTTAACAAACAAAGCAAACAACTGTTGCAAGAAGTCAATATCTACAGGAGTGTTTCTAAACATGCCTGTGAGTCTACATTAAACAGCACTATGATGAGAGTATATATGTAGACTACATATATAATCTGTGTAACAATGAAATTGAATATTTTTGAATAAATAGGCTCCTTTTAAATGTCAAAAAAATCATAAGCTCTCACATAATAGGAATTGCACTCCTAAGGTTCATTGGTTATGAAAAAGCTTAATGACAAAGAAACTACTACTAATTAAGTAAACTAAATAAAAATCTTCTAATCCCAATAGTCCCCACATATCTTTCAAAATAATACTGTGTGTTTGTGAATGTAATGTTAAATGTTACTTTGCCTCCAAAGAGACTTGCTAATCCGAAACCAACTGAGAGCTACTGATACCTTCTATATAAACATTACTGGTTAGAAAGCAACGATCATTTCTAGCTGACTTAAAATCCTTTGTGCCTGGAACAGTGTCTGGAAGGACACCATAATGAAAAAATAATCTTAAATTGGACTGAGGCTTCTAGGTTGTTGAAAATAAATTCCACATGTAGTTACTAAGATGCTTGGATCCAGCTGGTATGCATTACTGCACTTTCCATGATAGTCTCCGCTTTCGCCATGGATTTAATGAAGGGAAATGATGGGCTGTGGAAGGCCTCAGATAGAAAGGCTTTACAGAAGTGTCAGGATGACTGTTGTCAGTGGCATGAGGGATCCAGTGGCAATGATTAATTTCAGTGCCGGCACTTTGTATGGAAATGGGAAGACACATAGAGCACAAAATTGTAACTATATTATACATGGAGTTCTTTCTACCTGTCTGAACATAATTGCTGGCAGCCAGAATCTCAACCTATATGATTCCATGGGAATTTTTTTCATGGATTTTCCGAAGATGAAACTTTTGTCCTGTATCCTTAAATTCTTGTTTTAGCTTTAGGCTTTATAGTCAGACTGCATAAATATTCTTGAGCTGTGCTTTGAGAAGCCAAGCTCTCCAGAGAATAGCACAGTCAGTAGACTGCAGTTTAGGATGTTAAAATTGTTTTTAATTCTGTGGTATCATGTATTTTCAAACACATACACACACATACAAAAACTGATATGTGTTTAACTTGCTACACTTTCCATTCTATACTTTTACAAGGGATTGTAAGGTATAACAGTCTATCCCTGATTTAAAAGAGAAAGAGATAAGATATCCAGATGAAGGAACAGAAGATTTATTAATGGAAAATAGAATAAATAAAATACTCTTTAAAAGTATAAAAAAAAGACAGTTCAGCAATAAATCTTGCAGTACAGGCTGACAGGCTGTCCTTAAGACTTTCTCAAGCTTGTATTTAAGGAATTTAGGAGACAACCACACTGGATCAAGACAATAGATTTAACATCTATTCTTCAAGTGCTTGATTTATTTTGATAAATATAAGCTAAAAGTCCACAATAGCAGGCATTTAGTTGGATTCTTTATACAAATTACTCTTTATTGCCCTTTTGTATATTTTATAACTTATTAAGTTAAATATGGCAATCGAATACATCGAATAACGTAGAGCCTATGTGTTCTCTCTGAAGATTTCAGATGCAGCGCTTTCGCTACTCATGCTGTTTCTCCTGCCCATATGAAACAAAGCCCCGCACTTCAGGTTAGAATCAATCAGGCTGACCCTCAGCTGTTCCGGGGTCAGGGCTCCCAGCGGGGCGGCCCACATGTGGTACTCGCTCTCCTGCCTGGGCTTCCAGAGCAAACTCTGGAATTCTGGCCACCCTTCAGGCCTTGCACAGTAAGCCAGCCAGGCTAGCATGTAAGGCTGAAGAGGATTGTAGGAATCCTACTTCATGATGAAGATCACATTTTATCAGTATGCTGGAGAGGGGTAAATTTCTTGCTCTACCCCTCTTGAATTCTTGTGCCAGGACTAATAAAAAATGGCACAAGGCAGATTAATAGGAGGGAAAAAAAGTTTTAATTCATGCACACGGAGTTGCTACAGAAACGGGATCTAAGAAGTGGCCAAAGCAGGCAGAGTTTATGCTTTTGAGACAAATAAAAATCTGTAAGGAACTGACAGGACAAACAAACTTGGGTTTGGGGTGCCCAACTGGTAAAGAATCTAAACCGAGTTTGGGCTGGGGGCAGGAAATTAGAGAAGTAACAAGGTTGTTTATATAGGATTCTAGGCTTGAATTCCCTATCATCAGCAATAACGGTGTCCTAATTCCAGACACAGCAAGTACACATTTGACCTGAGAGATTTATTTCCTGTTTTCAGGGAGACAAGAGGGTCAGAGTTAGTCACCCTCTAGCACTGATCATTTCTTAAATAACTTTAATTCAAAATAATCAATATGTCATTGAGGCACATTTTGGGGTTGCCAAATCTGGGCCCCAACAAATACTCTTCTGAAAACAACCCTCTACCTAAGATGTCTATAACTGAAGACTGTTCCTGGGAATAAGAGTAAGATGGACACATAAGAGGAGATATGGAGACTTTTGGTTGGTGATGATTCACATAATATTGTTGAAACATTTAATACAGGCATCTGTTTTATAAATTGTAGAGTTCTGCTGATTTTAAATCTGTGTTTTTCAACTTGCCTTATTTCATAAGGTATACATAGTAATCTACACTCCAAAGACAAATGTGCTCTTTTGATCCTTTATACAAGCTTAGTTTATGGTACATGTGACTATTTTAAATGGAAAGCTTATTATTAAGAATACAAGTTGATGTTTGACTTCCAAGGGTGTTGGTCTTATCCATGGTATACCTTTAGGTCATCGTTGAAAGAACTAACAGGAACAAAAATGAAGAAAACTACTGCGTTTCAGATTCTGAATATTTAAGATATTTAATTTGGAGGTCAGATCACCACATTTGCCAAATGATATCCAATCTCGTTTGAAATGCAGGCTTAATAAATAGGGAACAAAGTCCAAGAATGCCTGCATCCTAAAAGGATACACATACAGGACAGACCATACAGATTTCTGCATGGCCATATGGGGAAATGATGTGAACCATTTAAAATCATAAACACTACGTAATGC
Organism: Neotragus pygmaeus; assembly: GCA_006410875.1. Lineage (NCBI taxonomy): Eukaryota > Metazoa > Chordata > Mammalia > Artiodactyla > Bovidae > Neotragus > Neotragus pygmaeus. The sequence goes on along the minus strand of SJYV01021426.1, from coordinate 431,382 downwards.
AACTGTCAATTCTTAGTTTTTATCTTACTTGACCAGCAATAGCCTTTGACATAGTTGAACCCTGCCTCCTCTGTAAACTATTTTCTCCACTTAGCTTTCAATGTGCTTCTTTCTCCAGGTTTTCCTCCTACTTCACTGACCATTTCTTTTCAGGCTCCTTCTCTTCCTCTCCAACTATTAATTTTAGAGCACTGCAGAGCTGTCCTTGGACATTTTGTCTTTTTTTATCTACACACACTCCCTTTGTGATTTTATCCAATCTCCTGGCTTTAAATACCACCTATAGACTGATGACTCAACATTTTTACCTCCAGCCTGATACACTGCATTAGAGTCCAGACATAAAATTACAAACTCACTTGGATGACTAATGGGCATCTTAAATTTAACATGTCCAAGCTCTTGATCATCTCCCTCCAATCTACTTTTCCTACTGTCTTTCTCATCTCAGTTAATGTCAATTCACTCTTCCAGCTCCTCAGGCCAAAAGCCTTAGAGGCATTCATGACTCATTACTTTCTCTCATACCCACAGCCTCCCTGTCAGCAGTTTCTGTTGGCTCTATCTTCAAATTACATCAAGAATTTGACCACAACTTGCTCCTCCACTGCTAACACTCAAATTCAAGTTGTAATCCTCTTTTGTCTGGATTATTGCAATAAACTCCTGGCTGTTTTTTTTTTTTTAACTTTCACCCTTGCCCCTTTCAGTGTTTTCTCACATGTAAGCAAGAATGATTTTGTTAAAACATGGTAGATCACGTTACCCCTCTACTCAAACTCCTCAGTGTTAAGCATATATTTGAAAACTTTAGCAGGGAATATACATTGCCCTGACACATTGAAATAGATGCCTGCATCAGCCTAGCAAGATGAGCCTAACATCCAACCCCAGTGGGTGTGGGGGACCCCCACGCCAACAAGCGATTCTCAGACACCAGCTGGGTGTCCTAAAACTCTATCCTGACACTATCCACTGAGCGATAACTTCAGATCTCACAGGTTAAGGGTTCAGTCCTACCAGACTGACCTCCTGGCCAACCATATGTTGTTGGTTGGTGTCAGATGCCAGTCACAAGCCGACAAACTGACACAAACTGACTTGCTATTATATAGATCAGAGGTTCCAATGACCCTGTCTCTGGGTTCTATTAATTTGCCAGAATGGCTCACACAGTTCAGAGAAACACTTTACCTACTATGTTACTACTGTTTTATTATAAAAGGATATATCTTAGATACAGCCAGATGAAAGAGATGCAAAAGACAAGGTACGGGAAAAGGGGCAGAGTTTCTGTGACCTCATGGAGCATACCATTCTCCCCCCAGCATCCACATCTTCACCACCCCAGAACCTCCCCTAACTTTTGTGTTTTATAAGGGCTTCATTACATAGGCAAGGATGATTAAGTCATTGGTAATTGGCAACTGATTCTACTTTCAGCCCCTAACTTCCAATTTGATGTGGATCTAATCTGAAAGCTCTAACCCTCTAAACATACGCTTGGCCCCCATAACAACCAGTTTCCATCTTCAGGTTACCTAAGAGTTTTCCAAAAGTCACCTCATTACCACAACAAAAGATACTCTGGTTGCTCTTATCACAGGAAATTTCAAGGTCCAGCAGTTCCTTCTCCAGGGGATCTTCCCAACCTAGGGATCAAACCCAGGTCTCTCATATTGCAGGTGGATTCTTTATCAACTGAGCCACTAGGGAAGCCCAAGAATATTGGAGTAGGCAATCTATCCCTTTTCCAGTGGATCTTCCTGACCCAGGAATTAAACTGGGGTCTCCTGCATTGAAGGTGAATTCTTTACCAGCTAAGCAACCAGGGAATCCCTTCAGAAACATAACACATACCAAATATGTATTCTTATTATAACCCACAAGATTATACACACCAATTTAAATACTGTACTCCAATGGCTTACTAGATGTTTGTTATCTTTCTGACCTCTGCTCCCAATCCTCTTTCTCCTCATCTTTTGGCTTGCTTCAACTCATGACCCATTTCTATTTCTCAAATATTTCAGCCTTAAGATCTTTGCATCTAAAAAACTTCCCACTGTTAAGAATGCTCATGTTCTAAGCATCAGAAATCCTTGTTTCTTTACCTTATTTAAGTCTTTGCTCAGATATTACCTTTGTACAGTCCTCTCCAGAGTCCTCAGCCTAAACTGCTAAATTCATTGCCCCCAAATCCGGACATTTCCTTTATAACACTTATCACCAACTATCATACTACTAATTTTACTTAAACATTTTGCTTATGGTCTCTCTTTTCCACTACAATGAACTCTTACAAAGGGAGGGTTTGTTTGTTTAGTTGGTTTGTTTTTACTATTATGCCCATTACTTATAACCAGCCTACATACAATATGTGCTTTAGAATATTCAATTCAGTTCAGTCTCTCAATCGGGTCCTACTCTTTGTAACCCCATGGACTGTAGCACACCAGGCTTCGCTGTCCATCACCAACTCCCAGAGCTTGCTCAAACTACCTAATTTTAAAATTAAAGTTGAATGACTGAATAAATCAATAAATTTGAAATGTATAGAGCTAAAAAATATAGATCAAGGTTTGGGGATTGTGACTAAAACATCCCTGCCCTATCTGTATTTTAACAATATTTCTATTTTTCCAGGCAATCTACAAAACTCAAACATTAACATCTTCCAGATTTCTAAATGGAGCTGAGTAGCTAAAAACAAACAAACAAAGATAATAAGTTTTGCCATGTAAACTTTGACTTTTGGTTTTAATGTTACATATTTAACATTCTGTTTCTTTATCTAAATAAATTTATTTAAACTTGGCCATTAACAATAATAGAGCATTTTGTGAAATACTTCTTCCTTTAAATTAGTAAAAGAGCTTAACTAGGTAAACAGATTACTGTACTATGTGATCTTTCCAGAACCTATCTTTTTCCACCTCCTCACTGGTGAGAGTTGCCAGCCCTTAGTTCTCTGTTCTTTGAATTTTCTCTCCATCAGCTACTTGTGGTCAGCATGGAAAGAGCTTATGAAGCGAGTTCTTTCACTGACATGCTCAAATTGTCAAATACACTTCCTCCCCTATGAATCATTCAGTTACTTCTTCAATCCTTGAAAGCTGTTAATCAGCCTCCAGTTCCTCACCTTAAAAAGAACCAAGGACCATTTGGTTGTGAATCTCATAGGTATTCCTGAGTCCCTATATTTTCTGACTTCCTGTCAGCAACTAACACGACTGACCACTCTCTGATTTTTGGAACATTTTTCTTTTGATAGCATTCACTTCCTTTTATCTTTCCATCCCTCTATTCTCTCTAGGCTATTCTTTCTGATATTATCCTTATCAGAAACAGATAGGTTTATTGGAGTTATTACTAATAATTTCATTCACCTCCAACTTCTATGTACTAAAACATAGTGAGGAAATTAAAACCTTAGTATATGAATTGTATACTCTTCCAGGAAAATATCCTCACTGTTCAACATAAGAAATGCCATTTTATTAATAATACCTCTCTGCCTAATGAAAAGTATTAAACACAAACTTCTCCTGTCTTCTAAATAATATACTGTATAAGATATGCTTGTGGGTCTCTTGAATCCTCTGTCAGGAACAAAACACTCATTTTTCCCCAATTAGGAGTACTTGCTCCTACAAGCTTCAAAGTTAGTTCCTCCTTGCCTGGAGAAGGGGGCTGCCTCACAGGGCCTCGCTGGAGCCACCATCCCCTTCCCGAAGACTACATACATCCAGGGACTTGTTGGTGCTGGAGTACAGAAATACAGACCTTGGGTTCACTGCCAGACACCTTGCAAGGGCCTTCCCAGGTTTAGAGCTGCCCATGGTACCACCTCAGACTTCTTTCACAGTCTCATCATGATCAACCTCGCCTTCTACTCATTTCTGCTCCCCTCATTCCCTGCAAGTATTCTCCCTCCAAGCAAATCTCCAGTCAGAGTCAGCTGTCTGGGGAGTCCCATCTGGATATACAGCATCTCTAATACTAGGATATTGAGTGTCTATGTTATTTCAAGTAGCTCAGCTTCCATCCTTGAACAGACTGCTCACTGAACACTTGCTATTTTGGCTTTCCTCTGACTGCAACATTTAAACTAAAATATCCTCTGCAAGGGAACATTATAACCAGGATAGCTTGCTCATATTATAAACTGCCTGATAAGTCAATTTAAAATTCAATATATGGTACCGCAAAAAAAGCAAGGTAATGTCTGTCCAACAGTGAGGCTATGTGACATTCAGAATCATACAAGCTATTTGGTAGCTGCTTGTAGAATTGAACAGAACAAAAGGAGAGAAAAGAACTCATAGCTTTATATTCAGCTAAATCAATTAAGATTACCATTTCTCCTTACTAAATTGATTTTCATTATCTTACCAGAATGTTAGACAAATGACAAGAGAAATTTAATTATATCTTAGCTCTATTTATATATACACACACACACACCCCCAACTGCTTGGTTTGAGTATAGTGAAAGAATATTTGAATAAAGGAATCATTTCACTTTTTAAGACAGAGGTTATCAGATTGAATTTATGGAAATCCATTTCTAAAATCCTTCCTTGTAAAAAGGGAAGAAAGCAAAACAATTCTGAAAGATAGAAAATAATGATATTTTGACACACATATATTACTTAAAGAAAAACAATATAAATATCAAAGATGGAACTTCAGACAAAATTCTATACAAGGACTGTAAAAGAAGCGAAAATACACCAAGAAGTTAGAACATTCATTATCATGCACACACATAAATGCATAGCCCATGTATAGAGAAAATAATAATTGAAAAAATTCATAGCATAAAATACAGAACAAATTTAATTATATTTTATAGTCCTTCCTCCATACACAAAATACATATATTATTGCTCTGCTCAGATATAATTTTTAAAAAGCTCAGAAGATATACTAGAATTTTACTGTCTATTGTGGTAGAAGTGACAGTATGTGAATTTAAAGTTAAAAATAAAATTATAAATACAAACTCAGATCTTCACATTAGCCACATTGTAAATGCTCAATCAGCCATGGGGCTATTGAGTGGCTGCTGCTGCTGCTGCTGCTAAGTCACTTCAGTCATGTCCGACTCCGTGTGAGCCCACAGACAGCAGCCCACTAGGCTCCCCCATCCCTGGGATTCTCCAGGCAAGAACACTGGAGTGCGTTGCCGTTTCCTTCTCCAATGCATGAAAGTGAAAAGTGAAAGTGAAGTTGCTCAGTCGTGTCTGACTCTTAGCGACCCCATGGACTGCAGCCCACCAGGCTCCTCCGTCCACTGGATTTTCCAGGCAAGAGTACTGGAGTGGGTTGCCATTGCCTTCTCCATTGAGTGCCTACCTTATTATATTCATCAGCCATAGAACATTGCCATACTCACAAAAATTCTATTGAGTAGGGCTCTGCTAGAGTGGAAATCAAACTTTCAACAGAGAAGAATAGGGGTTGGGGGGAATCACTGAAGACAAATTTCCTTTGCACTGTCACCTAAATATTAAAAAAAAAAAACCCACTATATTCATGGATTGTGCAGCTAAAATAACTTTTGAAAAGGAATCATCACTGCTCATCGAACTGATAACTTCCATGAATGACTCTCTGCAAGGTAATGTCTTAGATATTTATATAAATTTTGACGTACATCACAATATGTAACAGCAGGAAGAAAATTACACAGACCGGACAAGTGTCTAATGAGATTCTTACTGTTACAGTAAAACAGAATCAAAAACTTTGCATCCTGATATGGGGTACTTGGGGCCCAACTGTGCCTCCCCAGATCCGTAAGTTATGTGACTCCATTTGGATATATGGTCTCTAAAGAGGAAAATAAGCTAAAATGAGGTCATGAAGATGAGCCTAGTCTAGCATAACTGGTGTCCTTGTATTAAGAGAAAATGTGCATGGCTTCTTGCTAAGTCCCTTCAGTTGTGTCCGACTCTGTGTGACCCTATGGACTGTAGCCCGTCAAGCTTCTCTGTGGGATGAGGATCCATGGGATTCTCCAGACAAAAATACTGGAGTGGGTGGCCACGCCCTCTTCCAGGGGATCTTCCCAACCCAGGGGTTGAACCCATGTTTCCTATGTCTCCTGCATTGGCAGGCAGAGTTTTTTTTTAACCACTAGTGCCACCAGGGAAGTGTAGACACAGAAATAAATGTACAGAAGGAAGACTATGTGACGATACGGAGAGAAGACAGTTATCCACAAGAGATAGAACGAGGTCTCAGGAGAGGCCACTCCTGCTGACACCTAGATCACAGATTTCTAGCCTGCAGAACTGTGAGAAAATAAATTTCTGCCATTTAAGCCATGTAATCTGTGGTACTTTGCAACGCCAGCCTTTAAAAACCCACACATCAAGCTTGGCATCTTTCTGCTATGCCATACTCTCTCTCCTACCTGTTCAGCAACAGTGTTTGTGAACATTAATGTGGAGATCATATCATTTAGGAAAAAAAACTTCAAAATTAATAACTTTCAAAATTTAGACCCTGTATTCCGAATAAAATATTACAAAGCACTTGGAGTTTCAGAATCCATCTCATGCTGAATAGAATGCAGTGTTCTACAGCCAAGAAAGAATTCACTCTTTATTAAAGCTTTTTCTGTTCATTTCTCTCAGCTGTGTGCAGAAGAAAGAGGACAAAAGCATGGCACAGATTTGCACAGCATATTGTCAAGTCAACAACAGTGATATAAACTCTTCATGGCCAAAGGGCAGCTATCTGTGCTTATCGTCAATGACCGATGATAAAAAGAAAAAAGTATGCTACACTTGTATCTTTACTATTTAAAAATACTT
>SJYV01021426.1:335009-424455 GCA_006410875.1 Neotragus pygmaeus | reverse complement strand
TGACAGAGGATGAGATGGCTGGATGGCATCACCAACTCAATGGACATGAGTTTGAGTATACTCCAGGAGTTGGTAGTGGACAGGGAGGCCTGGTGTGCTGCAGTCCATGGGGTCACAGAGTCAGACACTACTGAGCGACTGAACTGAACTGATGGATACTGATAAGGGAGTTCATGATACATGTACAGTTGCCTTTCATCATTATTCTTGTTGAAATCAAGATTATTGGTATGCATATGAGACCCTTGTCCCAGTTGAATTTTAGTTCTTGGAATGGAGAACTAATGAGCAACAGTGCATTCTGTCAGTGTTTCTGAGGGAAACTATGATTATTGATACTGATTTTAGTTTTTACTTAATTTTTAAGTATGAGAAATTGAATAAGCTTATCTAGGGAATATAGATTTTTCTCTTGGAAAAGCTTGAAACTCAAATGTTAATAGGTTGAAAGATTCACTATTTTATTTCCTTTTTGTTTTTCCTTACATTGCTGTATAGAGTGTATAAAACAGAAAACTGATGCCATACATATCTTAGCACAATATATTGGAGTTTGTTTTCAATATTTTGAGCCTTTTTTAATGCTGTAAAGTGGCAAATAAAAAAATTTTGTAGAAAAAGCTTTAAAATGTAATCCCATGTAGATGCTAGATGATGCTATAATTGAAGAAAATGTGACTTTAGAAAAAAACTAAATTTAAAAAAGAATTTATCAAACTTGCTATGATTCTGTAGTCAAACCTTTAAAAGTACATATTAGGAGGAGAAAAACCTTAGGGTAGAGATGGAAAAATATATAATGAAATTTAAAAAAACATTGGGGATTATAGTGATGATTTCAATAGCTTCATTCATAATTGTTTCCTTGAAATTGACTTTATATAAGTCTTTTTCTTCTCTGGGATAAATGAATGTCTCATGAAGGAAGCTAAAGCTTGTCTTTATGGACCTAATGCATAATCACAAAATTGCCCACTGGAGATTAATTGTAACATAGTACCGTTTCCATATCAGACTGAGATTTATGATGTTTAACACATGCCTCAACTGCATTAGGAAATTCTTTTTAAAAATTTACTAACAAATGACATGTTCTTTTCCCCTTAGAATGAGAACCTAGTTTGCTTCAAAGATATCAAGCCGGCAGCACCTCATCATTATCTTGTGGTGCCAAAGAAGCATTTTGAAAACTGCAAATATCTAAAGAAAGATCACATAAAACTCAGTAAGTGGATGGAGGTATTCTTCACGGTCATATCATCTTGAACGGGCATCAGTGATGGCAGTGGCAATTGAAATAGTTTAGACAGGTATTGTGATAAAGGAGCATGTGGCTTTTTAAACTTTCATTATGAAGAATTTCCAATATATACAAAATTAAAGAAAATATTTAGTATAACCTTTATGTACTTATCATCGAACCTCAACATTTATTAACTCGTGGCCAGGCTCAGTAGTTGTGGCACACGGGCCTAGCTGCTCTCTGGCACGTGGGATCTTCCCAGATCATGGATCAAACCTATTTCTCCTGCACTGGCAGGCAGACACTCTACCACTGAGCCGTCAGGGAAGCCCCTTAAGTATTTACTTTGTTTTTTCTTTTTTTAAGAGGAAGAAATGTGTTTATGCTTGCTTTTCTTTTTCTAATATTTCTTCTTGAAAGCTTTTATAACTGTTGCAAATCAAATGTTACTAATTTTGAAGCAGCATAGTAGATATTTTGGATTTCATTATATAAAACTGTTTTTACTGATTTTGTGTATATTTGAATATTTTCATAATAAACCTTTAAAAGTCCTTGCAATTAATTTTTTATAGTCTTTAAAGTTGGGAAAATAATAACCATATAGAAGAGCTTAGTAACAGTGTCAAGCCCTGTGACTATGCTTCTGCTGCTGCTAAGTCGCTTCACTCGTGTCCGACTCTGTGCGACCCCATAGACGGCAGCCCAGCAGGCTGCCCCGTCCCTGGGATTCTCCAGGCAAGAACACTGGAGTGGGTTGCCATTTCCTTCTCCAATGTATGAAAATGAAAAGTGAAAGTGAAGTTGCTCAGTCGTGTCCGACCCTTAGGGACCCCATGGACTGTAGCCCACCAGGCTCCTCCATCCATGGGATTTTCCAGGCAAGAGTACTGGANATTTCCTTCTCCAATGCATGAAAGTGAAAAGTGAAAGTGAAGTCACTCAGTCATGTCCGACCCTTAGCGATCCCATGGACTGCAGCCCACCAGGCTCCTCCGTCCATTGGATTTTCCAGTTAAGAGTACTGGGGTGGAGTGCCATTGCCTCCCCCCCTCAGACTATATACTCTTAGTGATTTCACAGGCTGATGACTATATCAGATGTTAGAAACTTATGAGCATGTTGATTAAACCAAAGGCCATTGGTAACAACACAATTTTAACTGTTGGTATATTTGCTTAATAAACACAAAGCACTTTGGCAAGTCAATTAATGTTATTTTTAATTTTTATAACAATCCTATAAGCTAACACTATCATTGTAACCAAGCAGGATTCTATGGGGCCTTCCTAGCACAGACACCTCCTCTCATGTTCTCTGTCCTCTTGTTTGTTAAAAAAGTTATAGTCTGCCAGGCATCCCCAGCTCAAGAATTAATGACTGAAAGAACGTGAACATGTAGTGATGAAAGCAGCAGTTGGGAGAGGAGAACTGGTAAGAATTTATAAAGTCACAGAATCTTTATTTCCCCCCTGAAGTACCTAGATAACATTATCAGAGATGCACATTTCCTGAATTGTTTCATAGAGGCTAAAACCCCCACTAAAGGGAAGAAGTGAACTGCTTAATGACCATGTACAGGCCCATAGCCCCCTAGACCTACGGCTACCTGAGGATGATAATGTTAACCCCCTGACACGGCCCTCCAACCTCACCATCAACCATCATATGCATGAGCTGATCACACATCCTGTGACTTCCCTCCCTCACCTTGATTTTAAAAATGCTTCACTGAAACTCTTCTTGTGCATGAACTGCTCTAGACTCTGGTACCTTACAATAAACTCTGTACTTTTTTTCACCACAACCTTGAATTAGTAGATTGCCTTGAATCTGTGGGCGAACTGACTCAAGGCTGGTTTAGTATCACTATTACTCAGTTATACAGAGGAACCTGAGGTGCCATGATGCTGAAAAACCTTCTCAAGGTTTCTGAAGCACAGCCAGGATTCCAACCCAAGTTCTCCAGCTCCAGAGTCTGTGCTCTTAACCACCGTGCTTTCATTTGCAAATGGCTCTGCTAAATTGCTACAGTCCATGGGGTCTCAGAAAAATAGGACAGGATTTAGCAACTAAACAACAACTGCTATATTTGCTTTCAAGGACAGACCTATTCATGCATGGGGAAAATAAACTATATCAAGTTCAATCCATATGTATCCAAGTAAAATTTTACATAAAGGCACAATTTAAAAGCAGCAGTACTATAGTCTTTAAGGATACATTTACAAGTTGTAATGTTGTAAAGAAATCAAGAAAAGTGATTACTATACAAATAAAGAAAATGTTTCCTTTGCCAATTGGGAAGAAAAGGGAGGGAAGAGCTGTGCTTAGAAAGGGACATCAGAGGTAGTATCTCAGGGCTAGAGATTGTTAGGTGATGGTTACATAAATTTAATTAGGGGCTTCCCTGATCACTCATCTTTGCATGAAATGTTCACCTGGTATCTCTAATTTTCTTGAATAGATCTCTAGTCTTTACCATTTTGTTGCTTTCCTGTCTTTCTTTGCATTGATCACTGAGGAAGGCTATCTTATCACTCCATGCAATTCCTTGGAACTCTCAATTCAAATGGGTATATCTTTCTTTTTCTCCTTTGGCTTTAGATTCTCTTCTTTGCTCAGTCTTGATTATGGTATGGACTTAACAGAAGCATAAGATATTATGAAGAGGTGACAAGAATACACAGAAGAACCATACAAGATCTTCATGACCCACATAACCACAATGGTGTGATCACTCGCCTAGCCAGACATCCTGGATGTGAAGTCAAGTGGGCCTTAGGAAGCATGACAATGAATAAAGCTAGCAGATGTGATAGAAATTCAGTTGGGTTATTTCAAATCCTAAAAGATGATGTTATTAAAGTGCTACACTCAATATGTCAGAAAATTTGGAAAACTCAGCAGTGGCCACAGGCCTGGAAAAGGTCAGTTTTCATTCCAATCCCAAAGAAGGGCAATGCCAAAGAATGCTCAAACTACCGCCCAATTGCACTCATCTCACATGCTAACAAAGCAATACTCAAAATTCTCCAAGCGAGGCTTCAACAGTATGTGAACAGTGAAATTTCAGATGTTCAAGCTGGATTTAGAAAAGGTAGAGCAACCAGAGATCAAATAGCCAGCATCCACTGGATCATCAAAAAAGCAAGAGAGTTCCAGAAAAACATCTATTTCTGCTTTCTTGACTATGCCAAAGCCTTTGACTGTGTGGATCACAATAAACTGTGGAAAATTCTGAAAGAGATGGGCATACCAGACCACCTGATCTGCCTCTTGAGAAATCTGTATGCAGGTCAGGAAGCAACAGCTAGAACTGGACATGGAACAACAGATTGGTTCCAAATCAGGAAAGAATTATGTCAAGGCTGTATATTTTAACCCTGCTTATTTAACTTATATGCAGAGTACATCATGCAAAATGCTGGGCTTGATGTAGCACAAGCTGGAATCAATTTTGCCAGAAAAATATCAATAACCTGAGATATGCAGATGACATCACCCTTATGGCAGAAAGCAAAGAACTAAAGATCCTCTTGATGAAAGTGAAAGAGGAGAGTGAAAAATTTGGTTGACAGCTCAACATTCAGAAAACTAAGATCGTGGCATCTGGTCCCATCACTTCATGGCAAATAAATGGGAAACAATGGAAATAGTGAGAGACTTTATTTTCTCGGGATCTAAAATCACCGCTGATGGTGACTGCAGCCATGAAATTAAAAGACACTTGCTCCTTGGAATAAAAGCTATGACCAACCTAGACAGCAGGAAATCAGTCCTGAATATTCACTGGAAGGACTGATGGTGAAGCTGAAACTTTGGCCAGCTAATGTGAAGAACTGACTCATTGGAAAAGACCCTGATGCTGGGAAAGATTTAGGGCAGGAGGAGAAGGGGATGATAGAGGTTAAGGNTTGGAATAAAAGCTATGACCAACCTAGACAGCAGGAAATCAGTCCTGAATATTCACTGGAAGGACTGATGGTGAAGCTGAAACTTTGGCCAGCTAATGTAAAGAACTGACTCATTGGAAAAGACCCTGATGCTGGGAAAGATTTAGGGCAGGAGGAGAAGGGGATGATAGAGGTTAAGGTAGTTGGATGACATCACTGATTTGATGGACATGAGTTTGGGTAAGCTCCGGGAGTTGGTGATGGACAAGGAGGCCTGGTGTGCTGCAGTCACAAAAGNACCACAACAAACTCTGGAAAATTCTTAAACAGATGGGAATACCAGATCACCGGACCTGCCTCTTGAGAAACCTGTATGCAGGTCAAGAAGTAACAATTAGAAATGGACATGGAACAAGAGACTGTTTTCAAATAAGGAAAGGAGTACATCAAGGCTGTACATTGTCACCCTGCTTATTTAAATTCTATGCAGAGGACATCATGAGAAATGCTGGGCTGGAATCAAAATTGCCAGGAGAAATACCAATAACCTCAGATATGCAGATGACACCACCCTTATGGAAAAAAGTGAAGAACTAAAGAGCCTCTTGGTGAAAGTGAAAGAGGAGAGTGAAAAAGTTGCCTTGAAACTCAACAATCAGAAAACTAAGATCATGGCATCTGATCTCATCACTTCATGGCAAATAGATAGGTAGACAATGGAAACAGTGACTGACTTTATCTTTTTAGGCTCCAAAATCACTGCACATTGCGACTGCAGCCATGAAATTAAAACACTCTTGATCCTTGGAAGAAAACTTAAACCAATCTAGACAGCATATCNTCACTTCATGGCAAATAGATAGGTAGACAATGGAAACAGTGACTGACTTTATCTTTTTAGGCTCCAAAATCACTGCACATTGCGACTGCAGCCATGAAATTAAAACACTCTTGATCCTTGGAAGAAAACTTAAACCAATCTAGACAGCATATCAAAAAGCAGAGACATTACTTTGCCAACAAACGTCCATCTAGTCAAGGCTATGGTTTTTCCAGTGGTCATGTATGAATGTGAGAGTTGGACCATGAAGAAAGCTGAACACCAAAGAATTGATGCTTTTGAACTGTGGTGTTGGAGAAGACTCTTGAGGGTCCCTTGGACTGCAAGGAAATCCAACCAGTCCATCCTAAAGGAGATCAGTTCTGGGTGGTCACTGGAAGGACTGATGCTGAAGCTGAAACTCCAATACATTGGCCATCTGATGCGAAGAACTGACTCCTTGGAAAAGACCCTGATGCTGGGCAAGATTGAAGGCAAGAGGAGAAGGGGATAACAGAGGATGAGATGGTTGAATGGCATCACTGACTCATTGGACATGAGTTTGAGTAAACTCCGGGAGTTGGTGATGGATAGGGAGGCCTGGCATGCTGCAGTCCATACGGTTGCACAGAGTCGGACACGACTGAGTGACTGAACTGAGTTGATGTCATGATGATCATCAATATCCAGGGCTATTTCCAAGCCTGCCAGATTTGCCCTCACAGTAATTCTTCAGATTTAGTCTTGTGTCACTCTCCACAAACCTGTAACCTACTACTGCCCACACTCCCATCTCAACAATAACATTGCAGAACTGATTCACTGTAGCTATGTGACATGTTACCCAATGCATGAACATGAAAAGTGAAAGTGAAGTAGCTCAGCCGTGCCCAACTCCCAATGACCCCATGGATTGCAGCCCACCAGGCTCCTCTGTCCATGGGATTTTCCAGGCAAGAGTACTGGAGTGGGGTGCCACTGCCTTCTCCAAAGCAAGCTAAACTAAAAGCANGTGAAAAGTGAAAGTGAAGTAGCTCAGTCGTGCCCAACTCCCAATGACCCCATGGATTGCAGCCCACCAGGCTCCTCTGTCCATGGGATTTTCCAGGCAAGAGTACTGGAGTGGGGTGCCACTGCCTTCTCCAAAGCAAGCTAACCTAAAAGCACTGAAAAGCCAAAGAAACAAATTAAGTATATTTTTAAGAATGCTTAAACAGATCTTGTATTTACCTTCAGAATCAAATAAATCAACAATTTTTAAGCATGTTTCAGTTAATCCTGTAACTTTGTATTAATATTCTTGTTTTACTTTGTAATGGTCAAGAGAAGACAATGATTAATGCTATCATGTCTGAAAAAGCTCTTTACAGTTTTCTTGTTTCTGTCAATTTTATATTTCTAGGACAACTTTTTTTACCATCTTAACCATTTTTAGGTATTAAGTACATTTAAAATGATATTTAGAATCAGATTTGTTCATGATCTCAGAGGATAATACATGTAACATTTTGATTTTGTCTGTGTTTGGGAATATGGAAAATATAAGAGAGTGATATGTTTGATAATTTTTAATTTGACTTTAAAAATAGTGATGAAAATTAAAAGAAGCCTCATGGATCTAATTGCCAAAACATCTAAAATTCCCTTATTAAACATACCTTGAATCTGGAAAATACATATTTTGACGGGGAAAAAAATAATCTCATATCAAAAGAAAAAAAAAAAAAAAGGATTCAGGATTGGGAGCTCGTGTACACCTGTGGTGGATTCATGTCGATGTATGGCAAACTCAATAGAGTATTGTAAAGTAAAATACAGTAAAAAAAAAAAATGATCTCATATCAAAGTAATTAAGGAATTTATGAGAGTTGGGCCAAGAAAATATTTTGTGTCTTCTCTAAACTTCCTAAAATGTCTTTAATTGGCTTTAAAAAATTAACATAAGGATAACACTTCTATAACTGAAAAAGCACTTCATCTTTTATTTTTCCAAAAGGCTGAGCCTTGTTTAGGTGAAGCAGCTAATTAGTGAATAAGACCATATGTAGATAGATATAAATGTATGAATATCAATACATGTACATCATTTCTATTCACATAAAATGATGGTAACAATCTGAGGGATAATAGGCTAGTTTACCAGAGAATATCTTCACTTTCTGACACAGGCAGGCTCAAATTAACCTTTCTATGGTTACGTCAAATTCTTCCTCATTCTTGACCTGATTCTTAGTGTCCTTAGAAAGTCTTTCCAAATCGCCCTGACCCCCAACACACTCCTTGCAAGTTTACCCCAGAATGGAGCTCATTGAGAGTTCCTGCCTTTAATTACCAAATAACTCATTTCCACTTCTGTTTTTTATTTATTTGTTTTCCTCTAATGCCATTATTATAAAGCCAATTCAATTGGCAAGACATATGTATGCAGTTTGTGCCATGAAACTTTGGTTGAGCCCTTTCATCTACCTGACTATTTCCTCCTATACGAATTGAGTTACCTTCACTTTGTGGTTAAAATTGGGCAAATATCCCACTGTTTTCCTTTCTCTCTTTATTTTTTTGTCTACATTGTTTTGTTTTGTTTTTTATCTCTCCCAGAGTCTGCCTCCTTATATAGTTTCCAAATTCATTGGCTTACCTAACCTACCTAACCATTATGTCTTTTCCTCCTTCTATATAATAGATTGTTCTAATTAATGCCTCCCCAAGATAGTAAAAAAAAAGTTGTCATTATGAGCATTAATATTAGCAACTAATATATAATTTCAGTTCAAGTTTTAGTACTCAGGATCCAAGGAATACCCAAGTTTAACACAGAGAACATTTGGGGAACATCCATATTAATGCCATTTATAAAATGTGTTGATTACAGTTTTCAAAACTAAAAATATTATTGAGTTTTATTGGGAGCATATGGACAGCCAAAGCTTGATCATAATTCAGGAACTCTTTCTTTGTCACCCTGGCACCATTATAGTAAGCCAACATTACATATTTCTTAGTATTCACTTTATTTTAATGGACCAGTAGGGATTAGAAGATTGGGAAAGTGAAGGTTAATAACTTTTACTTAGAGAACATCATTGGTCTGCTTTGGAAACTGTGATTTATCTTGTTTCATTGAGCAAGGTAATAAGTATTTTGTCTTTTTGGTTAAGGGTAGGTGCNCTCACATCCATACATGACCACTGGAAAGACCATAGTCTTGACTAGAGGGACCTTTGTTGGCAAAGTAATATCTCTGCTTTTTAATATGCTGTCTAGTTTGGTCATAACTTTCCTTCCAAAAAGTAAGCGTCTTTAAATTTCATGGCTGCTATCATCATCTGCAGTGACCTTGGAGTCCCCCAAAATAAATTCTGACACTGTTTCCACTGTTTTCTCATCTATTTTCTGCCGGGAGCCAGCATGAGGAATCCCGCCCATGGCAAAGGTCATGATGAAGGAAGCCCAACAAAATGTAAAGGCGTGATCTGGCTTCAGGGGTTCCCCCTGAGTTTTCCTGAACATCTACCCCCAAAAAACAGTCTGCCTGCTTTATTACTGTGCTTTTCACTCTTCTGACATTCTCTGGAAAAAAGTTAATTAATGGCTTCAGTCTCCTGCATCAGCTCAAACCCTTTGATGGCTCTCTAACTTGCCTAACAGGTTCCCCCAGACATTTTACAGCTTGTGAATTGTTTACAGCCCCACAACCATGAAAGGTACAAAGCTTAAAGCATATTAAAGATACAGAGCCTTTTCTAAAGAGCTAAAAATCATATTGGTGATGGGTTTTCACTGTTGACTCAATGACTGCTGCCAGGCCACCATATTCTTTATCTTTTAGGCACCTGAAGGATATTAATCAATGTAATTGGGATATAGAAATAGGGATATAGTAGTTTTGATGTTAGAAATACTAGACTTTTGAGTTAATTACTTTTCTTTGTTATAAATCACTGTACTTCTTTTACTTGTTATAAATTATCGTATCTTTGCTATGTAAGAATGTAACTTTATTTAGTGCATTCTGAGAGTGGCACCCAATAAGTCTTCTGGTTGACAAATCCTTGTCAGAAAAAAAGGCCATAAAATGCTAATTGGCTCTCTGGCCACAAGATGATGTGTAAATCACCTAAGACTTGTGTATACAACTAGGTATGCAGAAAGAAAAGCCTGGTTTTGATGAGTCGGGGCTGCTGATGCTGGATAATTTTATATTATTCATTGATCTCTATGTACAAAAAAAAAAAAAAGGTATAAAAGGCCTTTCTGGACTGTAGAGGATGGGCCAGTCGCTGGACTGGTTTCCCTTGTGTCTTTACTCTTTTTTCTGGCTGAATTCCCATCTGGGGCGTGGAGGCTCGCCATGTCTACTTACTTATCCAGGCTTCTAAAATCCACGCAAGAGGGAGCCCAAGGTGGGGCACTCCCCGCTATTCAAGAGGATGTTGGTGGCCTAATGTNAAAAAAAAAAAAAAGGTATAAAAGGCCTTTCTGGACTGTAGAGGATGGGCCAGTCGCTAGACTGGTTTCCCTTGTGTCTTTACTCTTTTTTCTGGCTGAATTCCCATCTGGGGCGTGGAGGCTCGCCATGTCTACTTACTTATCCAGGCTTCTAAAATCCACGCAAGAGGGAGCCCAAGGTGGGGCACTCCCCGCTATTCAAGAGGATGTTGGTGGCCTAATGTAGATGGTGCAAATCTCTTGTCCTGAGATTTTATTGGTTCTCCACGTAAACCAATTATTCAGCATCTTTTCTCCACTAAATTTTCCTACTATACTATTTCTTCTTAATTTCTTTTATATTTCTAAATAAATAAGTTTTTCCTTGCCTACTCCATCTCCCCTTTGAATTCCCTGGGTCCACTGGGGCTGGACCTGGCAATTTCCCATGAAGTGATGGGACCAGATGCCATGATCTTAGTTTTCTGAATGTTGAGCTTTAAGTCAAGTTTTTCACTCTCCTCTTTCACTTTCATCAAGAGGCTTTTTAGTTCCTCTTCACTTTCTGCCATAAGGGTGGTGTCATCTGCATATCTGAGGTTATTGATATTTCTCCCAGCAATCTTGATTCCAGCTTGTGTTTCTTCCAGTCCATCGTTTCTCATGATGTACTCTGCATATAAGTTAAATAAGCAGGGTGACAATATACAGCCTTGACTTCTTTTCCTATATGGAACCAGTCTGTTGTTCCATGTCCAGTTCTAACTGTTGCTTCCTGACCTGCATACAGGTTTCTCAAGAGGCAGGTCAGGTGGTCTGGTATTCCCATCTCTTGAAGAATTTTCCACAGTTTATTGTGATCCACACAAAGGCTTTGGCATAGTCAATAAAGCAGAAATAGATGTTTTTCTGGAACTCTCTTGCTTTTTCCATGATCCAGCAGATGTTGGCAATTTGATCTCTGGTTCCTCTGCTTTTTCCAAAACCAGCTTGAACATCAGGAATACGTGTGTGTGTGCATGTGTGTGTGCATGCATGTGTGTGTGTGTGCGCGCATGCACGTGCATGCACAGTTGTCTCAAGATCCCCAGTCCTTATATATTTCTACAGAAATTTATATATCAAGGCTGATCCAATAATTCTACCTCCTTAAATCCATTTTTTTGTATAGCAAAAAATATTTCATCTATCTTCTGAATCTAGCCTCCATCTTCCCAATAAACATTTAACAGGATTCATATGGAATTGTTTCATCCTTATGACTGTAATTATTGCTTTCTGTTGTTCCAAGTAGTCTCCATTTATTATATTTATATTCATGTACAAAGCTCAGTTTTTCTTAGAGTTAGCAATCACATTTTAAAAATTTGCATGTGCTTAGTGATCTTTGTATGTAGTACTTCTGGAGGTCCTACATCTCAGAATGGATAGTGAGTCAACATAAATAATAAGCTAATCACAATAACCCTATATTTTTGTCTATAGAACAGTCATTATTGACTGATACATTTGGAACATTCTCTATATAATAACATTGGAAATTTGTGTTACCACACTATATATCTCTATCAGTCTTTTAAAAAGTCTACCCTTTGGTCTTAACTTATTTCTCAATGTTTTGGTTTTCTACTGTTGTCATAAAAAATTACCACACACTTAATGGGTCAAAACGACAAAGATTTATTATGTTAGAGTTCTGCAGGGTCGAAGTCTGACATATTTCTCACTGGATTAAAATCAAAGCATCAGCAGGATTGCATTCCATGCTGGAGGCTAAAGAGAAGAATCTCTTTGATGCAGTTTCCAGCTTCTACAAGCTGCCTACATATTTTGGCTCTTGGCCCCCTTCCTCTATCTTCAAAGTCAGCAACACTGCACCTCTCTGACTATTCTGTTGTTACATCTTCCTCTCTTCTGAACCCAGTTAGGGAAGGCTCTTTGATTTTAAGGGCCCATGTGATTAGCTTTGGTCCGCCTGGATATTCCAGGATAGTCTCCTTATCACAAGGTCCTCACCTTAATCACACCTGCAAAGTAACAAGGAACACAGTATATTCACAGATCCCACAGGTTGGGAAGGATGTAGGCATCCCTGGGAGGCCATTATCCTGCCTTCCACACCAAGTATGTATTACCTACACAATCTTATCAGTGAAAGCTCTTAGCAGTGGATATGCTGTATGATTTAAGGAATTATTTTATTTCCTGGGTTAAATGTCTATGATTTCAATGATTACAGGGCCTCCCTCATAGTTCAGTCAGTGAAGAATCTGCCTGAAATGCAGGAGACCCAGGTTCGATCTTTGGGTCAGGAAGATCCCCTGGAGAAGGAAATGGCAACCCACTCCAGTATTCTTCCCTGGAGAACCCCCATGGACAGAAGAGCCTGGCAGGCTACAGTTTTAGCAGCTAAATCAACATATAGAAGATGAAATGTATATCCTAACAAAAAACACAGAAATATATGCCTAAGAAATATTTGTTGATTAAGAGTAACATACAGTATGGGAATATAGTCAATAAAGTCGTTAATAATGTAGTATTTTGTTTCCCTGATGGTTCAGATGATAAAGTGTCTGCAAGGCAGGAGACCTAGGTTCGATCCCTGGGTTGGGAAGATCCCCTGGAGAAGGAAATGGCAACCCACTCCAGTATTCTTCCCTGGAGAACCCCCATGGACAGAAGAGCCTGGCAGGCTACAGTTTTAGCAGCTAAATCAACATATAGAAGATGAAATGTATATCCTAACAAAAAACACAGAAATATATGCCTAAGAAATATTTGTTGATTAAGAGTAACATACAGTATGGGAATATAGTCAATAAAGTCGTTAATAATGTAGTATTTTGTTTCCCTGATGGTTCAGATGATAAAGTGTCTGCAAGGCAGGAGACCTAGGTTCGATCCCTGGGTTGGGAAGATCCCCTGGAGAAGGAAATGGCAACCCACTCTAGTATTCTTGCCTGGAAAATCCCATGGACAGCGGAGCCTGGTAGTCTACTGTCCATGGGGTTGCAAAGAGTTGGACATGACTGAGCGACTTCAGTAACAAAACTGTGGTGACCATTTTGTAATACATAGAAATATCAAATCACATATGTTGTATACCAGAAATTAACATAGTTCTTTCGTCAGTTATACACCAAGAACAAACTCATAGAAGAAAAGATCAAATTTATGGCTACCAGAGGTGGTGAATGGGTAGAGGGGGAACTGGATGTAGGTGATCAAAAGATACAAACTTCCAGTCATAAGATAAATAAGTAGTAGGGATGTAATTATAACATGATTAGTACAATTAATGCTGCCATATATTATATATGAAAATTGTTAAGAGAGTAAGCCCTAAGAGTTATAATCACACACAAAAAATATTTCCTGGTAAAACCTAGCATAGAACTAGAATCCAGGTATATTGACTCCAAGCCAATCCTATTACAAGCTCAGAAGCACATAAATACACACATGCATGTCTCATAAAGTATTTTAGAAATTGTAGAGAATCATATGGAATCAGAAGTAAGAAAAAACTCAAGTCAAACTCATGAAATAAAATGAATCAAACACCAAGAACTACAAAAGATAGTAATTAAGACAGGACATATTTAGATTTGCCAATCTCAAAATATTCCTGTTAAATCAACTCATATATAATACAGAATACTCTTATCTTTGTAAGCTTTCGTATCTGCTTGCTGTAGTGGGCTGAGTACAGAAACAGAATAGTCAGATCCTTTCCTGCTAAAATATGTCAGCCTCCATCTTGACATATAAATCACAATTATCATTACTTTAAGAAAAGCCTGTCATACTTGTAGTAAAGAATGAAACAACAATTATAAATCAAGTTGCAGGCCACTGTGACTTATGGCTTGTGAAGCAATCATTAATCAAATAAATTCTACATTTTAAAAAATCAGCAAGACTAAACTCTTTTGTGATGATTTTTGTAGATCCTTTCATGGAGTGTCTCTAACTCTTTAGCACTGACTGGTCCAAAACAGATAAAGAGAATTTAAGGAAGACGATGAAAAGGTAACAGGAATTCTAATTGCTAATTCAGCTGGTGTCCAGCTGTGTGTGTATCTGTGTGATTTTTATTTTTTTCCCCCGACTAGACATGCCATAGTTTTCATCATGTTATCAAAGTAGTTTGAGACACAGGAAGTTAAGAGCCATTCTAAGATGAAATTAAATAGCTGGAAAGCCAACAATGAAACAGTTATATTGTAACATTTTTCTCTATGAAAAGTATTGATTATGTAGAGATGATATTTTCATAATTATTGTAAACATCAGTCTTTTAATGCAATTATAAGTCTGACTGGTAACTTCCTGAGAGACTTAGTATTAACTGTATAGTGTTCACTTTAACCATGTGTGTGCTCAGTCATCCAGTTGTGCCCAGCAATTTGCAACCCCATGGACTATAGCCGACCAGGCACCTCTGTCCAGGGGTCTTCCCAGGCAAGAATACTGCAGTGAGTTGCTTTTTCCTTCTCCAGGGAATCTTCCCCACCCAGGGATCAAACCCATGTCTCCTGCACTGCAGGTGGGTTCTTTACCTGACTACAATGCAGTTAAGAAGCTCCTAACTGAGCCATCTCAGAGATACAGATGGTTTCCTTTCTATAGAGAATTTCTCTACCTACACTCTGGGCCTCATCTCTTCGTACATCTGCCAGACTTTTATTCTGCAATGATCGCCTCCAGCACCTTTAATTATTCTTTTTATCATGAACCTTTTAAGTTTTTATTTGGGCCCATGTCTTTCTTAACCTTAAAAATGAGAGACTATACAGAAGCCGCATAATTCATTTAGTTTCTCTGTTAATATCTTTAAAATAGTGATCTCTATAGTTTTCACTTCAATGCCCCATCTCACTCCCTTTGAGTGGAATAAAATCACTTGATCATCCATTAATTTACTGAATTCCAGGAACAGGCTAGACACAGTGCTTATTAAAGCTCTCTCCACCACAGTCTGTAGTATGAGCCATAGCATCTCTAAAAGCGAGTGAAAAATACTGGTATTTTTCTGTGAAGCAATTTTCTGATCAAATCATGACGCTCTCGTTCAGGACAGTGTGGACCATTGAACAGCTGTGTATTGCACAGCTCTAGAGGTGCCATATATAAGGATGTTAATGGTGGCAGCTGCAACTCTATAATGTAGGGGCCTTGGACTTTCTAGACTTGTGGCTCTGTTACGTAAATTCTCCCTCTGTCTTTCATGGGTCCTGCTTAAACAGGTCTATGTGTCTTTATCTACAAAATCCTGTTCTCTTAAAAAGAAGTGAATAACAAAACGCGCCATCTAGCTCCTGTCTCTGAGTCATTGGCTATATCCTTTGTGCACCCTCAGGGTGAACCTGTGCACTTTTGCTCTAAGTTGCCATTTTCCAGTTTCTGAAGGAAATGGCAATCCACTCCAGTATTCTTGCCTGGAGAATCCCATGGATGGAGAAGCCTAGTAGGTTACAGTCCACGGGGTCGCAAAGAGTCGGCACGACTGAGCGACTTCACCTTCTGGTATACACACTCTGCTCTCTTTCTTAGCTGTTTGGCCAGAATCCTCCCCAGCTCTGGTTCTTCTCATTATGTACAATATCTAAGGAATGGAGACAGTGTATTTGCAAATACTTTCTGCTGCTTTTGTCCTGACTTCACAGTCATCGCATTCAACTAAGAAAACTAGAGAACCAGGAATCACTTTCAAGTTAAACACATTACTCATCCTAGCCTTGCTCTCCTAACCTGCCTTATAGCTGTCCACCACTAATGTAGTTATTAACATCCATGTGGGCACATGAAAAAAAGTTAATATTTTCATTGTACTATATATTTTATTGAATAAGTTATATTGTTATTATTTATTATGCCTAAAGTTAACAATTGAGCATAATTAAATACTTATTAGGTATAAATTCGCTTTAATAGTTACCATTGAATTTTTACAGTACAGCAAGTGGTAAGATGACAATTTTAAATTCTTTCTATTCTTCCATCTCTCAAATGCAACTTCCCTAATGCAACAAAACTGTGTGTTTGTGTGTACATGTGCATACGTATGTCTGTTTGAAATAAAATGGATCATGCCATTTAAACTGTTTTGCAACTAGCTTTTCCACTCAACAATACATCTTGGGCAACTTTTCATGACAATCTATATAAATCTATCACTATATTTTTAATGGTTGCAGAGTAATGCATTCATATTATGTACAAACGATAATTTATGTAAAAATCTGACTGTAAATGCTTTTAGAAAAATCTGCTATAACAGTAAATATATGAAGATATGCAGAAGTAGATGGTCCAGTAAAAAAATATAGCTCATCTTTAATGTTTTCACCATTGAGTAACAGGGATGTTTTCTAGGTAAAAACTGTTACTGAATTTGTAACAGAATATCTAGTTTTAACATAACGTAACAGGCCTGACTACATTTTTTGGTATATGTCAATGAACTGACAAGAATGTCAAATTTAGGATTTTCAACTCAAAGTCACCTAGGGTGCACCAAAATTGTGTTAGTTAGAATATGGAACTTTCTCAATGTGCTATAGGACATCTAGGGCATTTCTGTCATTTAACTGACATGCATGACAGACCACAAAATGTTGAATGCCAGCTCACATTTTGTAGTTCTGAACAGGCAGCCTCTATTCCACTGTTTCTGCTTTAGTGAAGTTGACATAAGAATACCAGGGAAAACCTTCTTATTTTATGTATCCTAAATGAAAATTTGAAGCCAAACCTTAGAACAAATTGTTATAAAGATCAATTAAGTGTGCAAGGTGAAATTTATGCTTTGAACATCATACTGAGGATTTGATGAATGATTTGCATTGTTTTGAGATAAGCTCATTGAAATCCATTAATTAGTTATATATCTTTATGACTAAATCTTCAAAAACTACTTTAATATAAGTAAATCTAAGCAGCCAAAAAATACAACCAACGAATATAAGGCAAGAAATCCCAGGATGAAGAAAACTGTCATATTTAAAAAAAGCCCACATTTTAGAAATGTGTCAGAAATAAGGATCTCACTCTTTGAAAAAAAAATAAAGAAAAATAGTCTTCAACAATATAATGTGATTTAATGCCAGGTAGAGGAAAATATTTTAATGTAAATTTAACATGACTAAAAATAATTCTAAAGCTCATAGGAGGGCAAAACACTGCAATAGATACTGGCTTAGAATGTTTTGGATAAACTAACATAAAAACATATAGTATTTAAAAAAGTGATTAAAATTAAGCAGTCAGAAAATAAATCTAGGACTACCAGATTTAGAGTTTAGAGTAACTAAATAATCCTGANTAAAAATAATTCTAAAGCTCATAGGAGGGCAAAACACTGCAATAGATACTGGCTTAGAATGTTTTGGATAAACTAACATAAAAACATATAGTATTTAAAAAAGTGATTAAAATTAAGCAGTCAGAAAATAAATCTAGGACTACCAGATTTAGAGTTTAGAGTAACTAAATAATCCTGACTTCACTATTCTTTAGGAATAGAAAAGATACATTTAAATGCTATTAACATTTTTTAAATTCTAGTGATTTCCCCATGGGTACATACGCTAACACACATGAAATATGTCTTTCCTTTTGTATGGTAAAACTGCTTCTTTGGACCACCTTGCAACTATTTTCTGTGTCAGTATTGTATATAATTTGTTCTACGAAATTTAGCTTTTAACAGTTATTGTGAATCACTCCCAAAGGCTCATATTAGCTCAGCTGCCCCATATCCCAGGAGGTTTTTTTAAATGTAGACTGTAATCAACTTGCTAACTGAAGCAAGGTCTCTCAAAAACCCTTGGCAGAGCTTGATTTGGTGCTATGATGGACAAATCCAAGCTGTGAGTTCTA
Source organism: Neotragus pygmaeus (assembly GCA_006410875.1). Classification (NCBI taxonomy): domain Eukaryota; kingdom Metazoa; phylum Chordata; class Mammalia; order Artiodactyla; family Bovidae; genus Neotragus; species Neotragus pygmaeus. The sequence continues at coordinate 406,181 of SJYV01021426.1, read as the reverse complement.
TTACTCATTACTTAAAAAATAACTTCAAAATACACTGTCTATATGTTTTCTTTTGTCTTCTGTCCTCCAAATTCTATGATCTGTGAACTTGAGCACAATCCTCTTCAGATTTATTTCAGCAACAGAGTTTTCTTCTGTTTCATGATAAGAATTGTTTTCTAACCAAAGCAAGCTCAGGATGTTATCTTAGGAAAAGTCACCCATACATTTCTTTCACTGTTGGGAGAAAAGGATTAGAATCAGTTGCCATATAAAAAGTTCATTAGCTTGGGTTGAGCAATGGCTAGAAATATAGGAGGAAGCCCAATCACAACAGCAGATAATGCATTTGGCACTGTATTCCATAGTCAAAGTTTAATTAATATTGGAAACAGTGATATATATGAACTAATTGAAGTCTAATGCTCATAATAAACTTCTAAAGTTAGGACATACTTGATTGAAATCAGCACACTGGTAAATATTACTATTATAAATAACAATGATTTTACTCTCATTTCTCACCTTCTACAAACTAAATAGAATCTTCCTTGAGATCTGAAATTATGGCAAATGGGTAAAGAACATTCTACAGTCACACTGTCTACAACCCTCTCTTGACCAATATAGCTTAGATGGTTTCAGAAAAAATTAGAGCTCGGTGAGACAGTTAGTCCTCAGTCATGAGTCAAGTGCTAAACACAAATCCATGTCTAATGAAAGCAGTTCTTTCCCAGTGCTTTTGCTTTATTATTTTGTTGTGTCAAAGTTGGTGGTGAAACTTTTGGAGTTAGAAGGTACGTGTCCTGAACAAGTAATTTCCTGAGAAGATTTAATCATCAGTGGGATGTTATGTTGCTCTTTTAAGTCATGTTTTCCAAACTGAGTTAGTGATTATGTACAAGGTTACAAACGCCAGCATCTCTACTCCTCTGCCATCAGTTCAGTTCAGTTGCTCAGGTGTGTCTGGCTCTTTGCAACATCTATGGTCACCTGCCATATGACCTTCTACAAAACATTTTACCTCCTGTGTCTTAGTTTCCCTAGATATAATAGAAGAGTGATAATAGTACCACTTCAGAGGAGGTTTCTGAAAAATGAATGAAGTGACTCATGTAAAACACTTTATATAATACTTGACACCTAATAAATAGTAAGAGTTAATTATTACTCATATACTCTTCTAGAAAGCATCAATTAAGTATCTATCTCTTATGTCTTACATTCCAAGGATCCAAAAAAAAGACATAAATAACATGATCATAACATTTGTTCAGTTCAATTCAGTTGCTTAGTCATGTCCTACTCTTTGTGACCCCATGAATTGCAGCACACCAGGTCTTCTTGTCCACTAAAAACTCCTGGAGTTCACGCAAACTCATGTCCATCGAGTCAGTGATGCCATCCAGCCATCTCATCCTCTGTCGTCCCCNCCATAGCCTTGACTAGATGGACCTTTGTTGGCAAAGTAATGTCTCTGCTTTTTAATATGCTATCTAGTTTGATCTAATTAAAAAATGAGAAGAAATATGATAACACATTTTAAAAGCAGAAGATAAATCCAAAAAGAGTGACAGGAGAAAGGTAGGGTTAGTCAAAAACAGTTTCACAGAATAAGCAGATCCCATATGGGTCTTATTGCAAAATTCAGACTTAAATTGAAGAAATCATGGAAAACCACTAGGCCATTCAGGTATGACCTAAATCAAATCCCTTACGATTTGGAAGTAGAAGTGTAGATTCAAGAGATGAGATCTGATAGACAGAGTACCAAAAGAACTATGGACAGAGGTTCATAACATTGTACAGGAGACTATGATATAAATTATGCCCAAATAAAAGAAATGCAAAAGGGCAAAATGGTTCTCTGATGAGGCCTTGTAAATGCAGAGTTCCAAAGAACAATAAGGAGAAATAAGATAGCCTTCCTAAGTGATCAATGCAAAGAAATAGAGAAAAAAAACAGAATGGAAAAGACTAGAGATCTCTTCAAGAAAATTGGAGATACCAAGGGAACATTTCACAGTAAAGGACAGAAATGGTATGGACCTAACTGAAGCAGAAGATATTAAGAAGAGGTGGCAAGAATACACAGAAGAACTGAACAAAATAGATCTTCATGACCCAGATAACCACAATGGTGTGATCGATCCCCCTCCTAGAGCCAGACATTCTGGAGGGTGAAGTCAAGTGGCCATAGGAAGCATGACTATGAACAAAGCTGATGGAGGTGATGGAATGCCAGCTGAGCTATTTGAAATCCTAAAAGATGATGCTGTGAAAGTGCTGCACTCAATATGCCAACAAATATGGAAAACTCAGCAATGGCCACAGGACTGAAAAATGTATGTCAGTTTTCATTCCAATCCCAAAGAAGAGCAATGCCAAAGAATGTTCAGACTACTGCACAATTGCAGTCATTTCACATGCTAGCAAGGTAACATAAATATCTTTCAAGCTAGGCTTCAATTGGATGTGAACCAAAAAATTTCAAACATACAAAATGGATTTAGAAAAGGGAGGGGAATCAGAGCTCAAATTTCCAATATCTGCTGGATCATAGAAAAGCAAGGGGATTCCAGAAAAATATCTACTTTTGCTTCACTGACTATGCTAAAGCTGTTAGCTATGTGGATCACAACAAACGGGAAAGTTCTTAAAGAGATGGTAATACCAGACCACCTTACCTGCCTCCTGAGAAACTTGCATATAGGTCAAGAAGCAACATTTAGAACTGCACATGGAACAACGGACTGGTTCCAAACTGCAAAAGGAATGTGTCAAGGCTGTATAATGTCACCCTGCTTATTTAACCTATACCAGAGCACATCATGTGAATTGTCTGGCTGGATGTAGCTCAAGCTGGAATCAAAATTGCTGGGAAAAAAAAAAAACAAAACCTCATGTATGCAGATGACACTACCCTAATGGGAGAAAACAAAGAGGAATTAAAAAGCCTCTTGATGAAGGTAAAGAGGAGAGTGAAAAACCTGGCTTAAAAGTCAACACGTAAAAAACAAAGATCATGGCATCTGGTCCCATCATTTCATGGCAAATAGATGGGGAAACAATGGAAACAGTGACAGACTTAATTTTCTTGGGCTACAAAATCACTCCAAAATCACTCTCATGAAATTAAAAGACACTTGCTCCTTGAAAGAAAAGCTATGACAAACCTAGATAGCATATTAAAATGCAGAGACATCACTTTGCTGACAAAGGTCTATTAGTCAAAGCTATTGTTTTTCCAGTAGTCATGTATAGATGTGAGAGTTGGACCATAAAGAAGGCTGAGCTGAGGAACTGGTGCTTTTGAACTGTGGTTCAAAAGAAGACTCTTGGGAGTCCCTTGGACAGCAAGGAGTTCAAATCAGTCATTCCTAAAGGAAATCAACCCTGAACATTCATTGGAAGGACTGACGCTGAAGCTCCAATACTTTGGCCATCTGATGCAAAGAGCGAACTCATTGGAAGGACCCGGATGCTGGGAAAAATCAAAGGCAAGAGGAGAAGGGGATGACAGAGGATGAGATGGTTGGGTTGTATCACTGATTCAATGGGCAAAAGTTTGAGCAAACTCTGGGAGATAGTGAAGAATAGGGAAGCCCGGCGTGCTGCAGGCATATAACTAAGGGACTAAAGAACAACAGTCTGTGTCTTGAGTTTAATGACACCTGCAGATTAAAAGACAATTGGGAATGATGTTCTAGGCGAGAGACCAAAAGGAAAAGTCACAGAAAAGAAAATTAACAATGTAATATGAGTGAGACCAGAGATGAGGTAATGTGAATAAGTGGAAAAATAAAGAGAGAGAGAATGCACAAAAATAGAGGGGATGTTTGAGAAGAGGTCCCACAAAACAGAGAAGTCATTTGCAGAAATGTCATATAAGCTACACAGTTATGAAAGAGGCGTTTAGATTAGCCCTATCCATTTATATACATGAGCAAAAAAAAAAAAAATTATAGTTTCATGAAGAGGAAAATAGCTTGTCCAAAATCATGTTTTAGAAAGGTTATGTCAGCAGCTGTAGGCTGCATGCTCTGGGTTGAGGAAACATGGTAAGCACAGGTGGCAGTTGAAGCTTCGAGAGCAAATGAACTCTCTCTGAGGGAGTTATTAGAGGTAAAAAAAAAAAAAAAAAGCAGAGGGCAAGGCTGAACTTAAGTCCATAATTAACTAGAGCCTGTACAGGAAAGAGAGATATAAAAAATACAGGAGGAGAGATGAGAAGGTGCAGTACATAAAAAGTTTAGTTTCTAGTGCACAAAGCAGTGAAGAAATGGAGGAGAATACAGATTAGGAGGAGGGGAAAAGCCATGTGAGTTTGAAGAGTGTGGCTAGGATAGAAAATAAAAACAGGTAGTTTGAGGCCAAAAGTTTGTGGGATTCTTTCATTATTTTTTCAGCCACCAAAAAATTTCAAACAATCATGACTAGATCTATAATCCACAACAATAATTCTGGATGACAGTGTAAAGGAAATATTGAAGGGCAGAGGAGATCCAAGGCAGGGAGACAACCTCAAGGTCACAGGAATGAAGAGGAGAGGAATTTAAGAGACAGCTGTGATGTTGTATCAGTCTGACCTAATGGTCTCCTGGCTCTGGCCACCGTTACTAATAAATGATCCAGCCTGGGTCGACAGAAGAGAGATTACAAAGAATTTTCTAAATGCTGAGTGTGAGGGACCTGTAGGAAACTGGTAGGCAGGTACAAACATGCATCTGGAATGCAGAAGAGAAAAGCAGAAGCTGTATACAACTGTAAAGCTCAAGGTGATCTGTACACATTCATGAATAGTCCTAATGTCTCTTGTGCTCACTTCCCAAATGAAGCCTGTTGCTAACCATCTGCAGAGCAGTCTAAACTAGTGGCACTTTAATTGCAGTTGCTTTTTATACGACAGGTATATGCCCTCTGTTGTATTTTAAGTTGATTCAATTTCATTGAGAATTATTTCCTCTGACAGGTATAAAGATAATTTTAGAACTTGATTGTGGCTAGCAATTTTTAGAAATATTGAAAATGATTTATATATAAAAGATGATGCTGTTAAAGTGCTACACTCAATATGCCAGCAAATTTGGAAAACTCAGCAGTGGCAAAAGGACTGGAAAAGGTCAGTTTTCATTCCAATCCCAAAGAAGGGCAATGCCAAACAATGTTCAAACTACTGCACAATTGCACTCATTTCACATGCTTGCAAGGTCGTGCTCAAGATCCTTCAAGCAAGGCTTCAACAGGACATGAACCAAGAACTTCCAGATATGCAAGCTAGATTTATAAAAGGCAGAGGAACCAGAGATCAAATTGCCAACATCCGCTGGATCATCAAAAAAGCATGAGAATTCCAGAAAAACATCTACTTTTGCTTCATTGACTACGCTAAAGCCTTTGGCTACGTGGATCACAACAAGCTGTAGAAAATTCTTAAAGATGGGAATACCAGACCACCTTACCTGCCTTCTGAGAAACCTGTATGCAGGTCAAGAAGCAACTGTTAAAACTGGACATGGAACAATGGACTGGTTCCAAACTGGGAAAGGAGTACGTCAAGATTGTATATTGTCACCCTCCTTATTTAACTTATACACAGAGTAAGTTAACGCAAAATGCAGAGCTCAGTGAAGCTCGAGCTGGAAAAAAACTGTAGGGAGAAATATCAATAACCTCAAATAATGGATATGACACCACCTTAATGGCAGAAAGTAAAGAGGAACTAAAGAGCCTCTTGATGAAGATCAAAGAGGAGAGTGAAAACGCTTGCTTTAGACTAGCAATCAAAAAGCTAAGATCATGGCATCTTGTCCCATCACTTCATGGCAAAAGGTGGGGAAAAAAAATGGAAATAGTGACAAACTTTATTTCCTTAGGCTTCAAAACCACTGCGGATGGTCACTGCAGCCATAAGGGGAAAGATGCTAGCTACTTGGAAAAAAGCTATGACAAAACTAGACAGCATATCAAAATGCAGAGACATCACTTTGCTGACAAAGGTCTATATAGGCAAAGCTATGGTTTTTCCAGTAGTCATGTATGGATTTGAGAGCTGGACCAGAAAGAAGGCTAAGCAGTGAAGAACTGATGCTTTTGAACTGTGGTGTTGGAGAAGACTCTTGAGAGTCTCTTAGGCTGCAGGGAGATCAAATCAGTCAATCCTAAAGGGAGTCAGTCCTGAATATTCATTGGAGGGACTAATGCTGAAGCTGAACCTCCAATACTTTGACCACCTGATGTAAAGAATCAACTCATTAGAAAAGACCGTGATGATGGGAAAGATTGAAGGCAGGAGGAGAAGGGGACAACAGAGGATAAGATGGTTGGATGGCATCACCGATTCAATGGACATGAGTTTGAGCAAGCTCCAGGAGATGGTGAAGGACCAGGAAGCCTGGCATGCTGCAGTCCATGGGGTCACAAAGAGTTGGACACGCCTGAAAGACTGAACAACAATAAAAAGGCCTACATTCCCTTCCCTCCAAGCTTTTCCTATTAAGATGCTATTTAAACCTGAGTTCTAAAGCCACTTCTTTGAATCACCTTTTTCTTCCCCAGAGTATCTACCATGTATGCATGATTCATACAAGTTAATAAATTTCTGTTTTTCTCTTGTTGATCTCTCTTTCAGTAGAGGGGTCTCAACTAAGAACTCTGAAGGGTAAAGGGAAAATTGTTTTCTGCTCCCACACTAGTCATTTAACCTTTCTGATATTCTATTACACACTAGTCATTCAACCTTTCTGATATTCTATTTCTTTTTTCTACAATGCATATATAATATTTCAATATTTTGACACTAAGTAGATGGTGATTTTGGAGAGAGAAGCAGACTTCCCAGTACATTTTAGCAGTTCCCAGATTACACATTAGTCACCTGAAAAGCTTTCTACAATCCCAATGCTCAGGCCACAACTCAGACCAATTAAATCAGAATCTCTAGGGGTTGGACTTAGGTACTAGTATTTTTAAAACTCTAGTGTGAGTCCAATTTTGTAACCAAATTGTAGATACTTTTGCAAGATGCATACAGCAAAGGTATAAAGAACATAGGGCAGATACAATTTAGTGGGGCTCAGGAGTTGAGAAATTAAAGGAAAACCACAGTGGGAACTAGAAGAGAATCAGATTTAGGACAAAGTAATCTGAGATGCACAGACCACAGGAAAGGGAGTACGGTAGTGACTCCAATGACAAATCTCTGCCATCATAACTGTGACTTGCTCTTCTAGGTCTTTACAGTATCAGAAACATCTGCTTTATCTTCCATGCCCAATTTGCTTTATCTTTTTCCTTCTTAATTTAGTGTTTGACTTTCATATAATAAGTGCATGAAACGAAAAGTCTATTTTAAGTTATGGAGAATCATTCATTAATACAGATGTACAGAAATACAAGTTAAAAGGTTTTGCTAGATTTCATAAATTTCACCATGCTAAAATTATGAGACCAATTTACCTTTGCAGGAAAGAACATCAATCTTCCTCCAAAAACACTCTGAAGATAAAATGACATCATTTAATCTTTTCCACTATCTCCTATTCTATAACATGAAATATTCAAAATATATAAAACACAAATTTTCTATGATGTCCCAAAGATGACATTATAGAATAAAATTTTTGAAAATTTTTCAAGACAATAAACTTTAAAATCCACTATTTTAATGAATATGTACACTTATGCCATTTTGTAAATAAGTAAGTCTCAGGAATCAGAGAAGTCTCTAAAAACTTATAGTCTAACCTCATCATTTCAAGTAGTTCAAACAACTTAATTTAAAATATAAATAACTTTTGAATTTTGTGCTTTTATGGTATTTGTAATGAGGAATGTGAGGGGAGGTTACATTGTGAATTAAAATATTCACAATACATGGTTTTTCTTATTGCAATTTTTCTTTTTATTTACCTCTGATTTAACAGTATATATGACCATGACTAGAAGGATAAAAGGTGAACTGATCTATTTCCAGTAAATTTGATCATCTAATACCAATAACCCAACTGAAAATACTCATTATATTTCTCAGTGATTGAGATAACTGCCTGGATTCAACTCTGCCCTTTGATACTTAACTTATGTATAGATGATCTAACCTCTCATATGTGAGCTGTTTCAAAACTACTGTAATTATGAAAATTTTATAACTATGGCAGTTTAGAGCTGGAGCAATCCAGAAAAATCATGCAGCTCATTCAACTCCTACTTCTTCAAAGTAAGAAACCGAGAATTAGATAATTTAAATCATAACCAATTAGTTATAGACCTGATGAGCACCTTGGTCTCATGATTACCAAGTCTAGAGTTTTCATTTGTTTATTTTCTGCTATACCATGATATATCCTTTCATGCTAGAAATCTTTTTAAAAAGATTAAAACACTTTGCTGATTTCAGTGTATCTGTGATATGAACTATATCAAGCAGCTAATTAAAGGAATGTAATATAGCTGATACTTCTGAAAAAATTATCTGTAACTAAATCTCTTTTAAAGATCAGTAAATAAACTATACTGATTGAAAGAATTATTCTAAGAACTCTTCAAAAAATTACTTTGCTATCTGAAATTAAAAATGTGGAGCAGCAGGCACTGGCATCACTTGTAGAAACTCTGGCCCCATGCCAAATCCAATTAATTAGTATCTGCATTCTAACCAGAGCCCTAGAAACTTAGATATCCACAGAAGTTTGAAAAATATGGCAGCCAGCTCTGGCCCACCCAGGGTAAGGGACAGTAAATGCAATCTAGGCAGCAGCAGGAATTTTGAAGAACCAGAAATAGCAGTTGATATCTGCAGACTTTGTGAAAATCTCTCATCTGAGGCTGAATTAGAATTAGCCTAGGTCTCTTGCTGCCACACCATCCAACAAATCCTATGCAATAGTGACTGCCTCCAGGGAGATCCATCCCTTCTTACTGACTGTAAAGGCAAGGAAAGCAAACCAAAACCTCAAATTGCTGCCAACATTCTTGATTCTAAGCCATCTCACACCAAATACATAAGGGGAAAAATGAAAAAATAAAATAATTTTCATCAAGGTTTCTTCCCTATGGGGCTGCAAACAAGAAGGAAAACTAAGACAATAATATATAACAGTTTTCCCTCAGTATTCATAGGAGATTAGTTCCAGGACCTTCAATGACACCAAAATCCTCAAATCCTTCATATACTATGGTGAAGTGTAGCAGGCAGACCTGCAACTACATTTCTTGTGGATCTGAGGTTTGCTGAAGTTTAGGTCAAGAACCCATATCAAGAAAGGAATTCTCTGCTATTCTACTTTACTGAACATTTTTCTCAAAAATATTATATATATATATATATATATATATATATATTCATTTAAGGAGATACCCCTTGTCCAAGGTAAGGAGCAGTGGCTGTGCTTTGCTGGAGCAGCCATGAAGAGATACACCACACCCAAGGTAAGAGAAACCCAAGTAAGACGGTTGGTGTTGCAAGAGGGCATCAGAGGGCAGACACACTGAAACCATAGTCACAGAAAACGAGTCAATCTAATCACACTAGGACCACAGCCTTGTCTAACTCAATGAAACCAAGCCATGCCTGCAGGGCAACCCAAGACCGGCGGGTCATGGTGGAGAGGGCTGACAGAACGTGGTCCACTGGAGAAGGGAATGGCAAGCCACTTTAGTATTCTTGCCTTGAGAACCCCATGAACAGTATGAAAAGGCAAAATGATAGGATACCAAAAAAGGAATTCCCCAGGTCACTAGGTGCCCAATATACTACTGGAAATCAGTGGAGAAATAACTCCAGAAAGAATGAAGGGATGGAGCCAGAGCAAAAACAATACCCAATTGTGCATGTGACTGGTGACAGAAGCAAGATCCGATGCTGTAAAGAGCAATATTGCATGGGAACCTGGAATGTCAGGTCCATGAATCAAGGCAAATTGGAAGTGGTCAAACAAGAGATGGCAAGGGTGAACGTCAACATTCTAGGAATCAGCGAACTAAAATGGACGAGAATGGGTGAATTTAACTCAGGTGACCATTATATCTACTACTGCGGGCAAGAATCCCTCAGAAGAAATGGAGTAGCCATCATGGTCAACAAAAGAGTCCGAAATGCAGTACTTGGATGCAATCTCAAAAACGACAGAATNTGAACTGAACTGAATGGTGTTGTATCTGTGTGTTTATTCTTTAATTATTCTAAGTCTTTGTTAAATGATTTTTGCATTTTCTCCATTTTGTTTTCAAGGGTTTTTTTTATATATCATCTTTACTATCATTATTCTGAATTCTTTTTCAGGTAGTTTGCCTATTTTCTCTTCATTTATTTCAACTTCTGTATTTCTAGTTTTTTCCTTCATTTCTGTAGTATTTCTCTGCCTTTTCATTTTTTTTTTAACTTATTGTGTTTGAGGTCTGCTTTTCCCAGGCTTCAAGGAAAGTTAAATTTGTTCTTGGAGAAGGTTGAATTCTTTCTTCTTTTTGATTTCTGCCCTCCTAGGTTTGGTCCAGTGGTTGTGTAAGCTTTGTATAGGGTGAGATTTGTGCTGAGTTTTTGTTTGTTTATCCTCTGACTGGCAAGTCTGAGTGAGGTGGTAAAGTTGTCTGCTGATGATTGGGTTTGTATTTTTGTTTTGTTTGTTGTTTCCATGAGGTGTCCTACACAGGGTGCTACTGGTGGTTGGGTGATGCTGGGTCTTGTATTCACGTGGTTTCGTTTGTGTGAGTTCTCACTATTTGATACCCCCTAGGGTTAGTTCTCTGATAGTCTAGGGTCTTGGAGTCAGNTCTTGAGAGTCCCTTGGACTGCAAGGAGATCCAACCAGTCCATTCTGAAGGAGATCAACCCTGGGATTTCTTTGGAAGGAATGATGCTAAAGCTGAAACCCCAGTACTTTGGTCACCTCTTGCGAAGAGTTGACTCCTTAGAAAAGAGTCTGATGCTGGGAGGGATTGGGGGCAGGAGGAGAAGGGGACAACCAAGGATGAGATGGCTGGATGACATCACGGACTCGATGGACGTTGAATCTGAGTGAACTCCGGCAGATAGGCCTGGCGTGCTGCGATTCATGGGGTTGCAAAGAGTCAGACACGACTGAGCGACTGAACTGAACTGATATTCATTTATAACTGAATGTTATTCAATTGCTTATAATTTTAAAAGCAAACAATTTTAAAAGTTTGAGCCAGATTATATGCATGGGATATTATATATATTCTCCATTTGATGTTGGCAGTGCTCTATGTGTATCCTTAGATCAACTATAAGTTGTACACATATGTCTTATACTTAATATTTTATCTGCTTGCTCAATTATCAGTTTTAGGATTTGAGATTTAAAATCTGCCTTAACAGTGGATCTGTCAATTTATCCTTTTTAATTTTGGATTTACATATTTTAAACTATTATTGGTTGACATAAGATCACTGATGCTGAAGCTGAAACTCCAATACTTTGATCACCTGATGTGAAGAGCTGACTCAGTTGAAAAGACCCTGATACTGGGAAAAATTGAAGGTGGGAGGAGACGGGGACAACAGAGGATGAGATGGTTGGATGGCATCACCGACTCAATAGACATGAGTTTGAGTTAACTCTAGGAGTTGGTGATGGACAGGGAAGCCTGGCGTGCTGCAGTCCATAGCGTCACAAAGAGTTGGACACAACTGAGCGACTGCTGAACTAAGATCAGAAAAGATACATGACACTAGAGATTTAAAATTTCATCAATATGTAAAAGGATTATCCCTTTTAATCTCTATAGTGCTTTTTCAATTCTTTTATTGTTGTTGTTCAGTTGCTCAGTCATGTCAGACTCTCTGCAACCCCATGGAGTGCAGCATGCCCGGTTTCCCTTTCCTTCACAATCTCCTGGAGTTTGCTCAAACTCATGTCCATTGAGTCGCTGATGTCATCCAACCATCTTGCTCTCTGTTGTCTCCTTGTCCTCCTGCCTTCAAACTTTCCCAGCATCAGGGTCTGTTCCAAATGAGTCAGCTCTATTTTCTCTAATTAAAAAATAGCTTCACTTTGGTATTCGCCCAGTATATATTTTTCCTTATTTTACTCTCAACATTTTGTACCTTTATAAATATACAGTCTGTAAATGTTTTCTTTATTATTTCATTTGGCAACCTTTCCTTTGAACTAGAGTCCATTCATCTTGACAGATCATTGATATATTTGGACTAGTTCTACCAGCTTATCTTGTGTTTTTAATTTGCCCTGCTTTTACTTAGGCATATTTTTTTCCTCTCATTTGTACTCACTGAAATTTTCTCTACCTTCACTCTCAGTCCATTCACTCTCATGGTTGGAATATATATTTATATTTTCTTTCCTTTTAGTTATTATTCTTTAGTTGTTGCCTTATTTTGACTTGAAACTAAATTTGAAAATCCATCTTTCATTTAATGTAATGTGTTAGGTTAATATTTTTTCCTTTCTCAGACTAATACAAGGATCTTTACATTTTTACCTATAATCATTCACCTCTAGATTTAAGTGCAATTGCTAGCCAAGGCTTTGTTTGTAACTTGATTTTTCTATCCTGAAAGAAATTGTATGTTTATTTGCTCACTATTCCTTTGCCCAGACTTTCCTATGATTATGTTCCCTCCTCTGGAAGTGTATAATTTAACACTCCTCTGGTCTGTTGAATTTTCTCAATTTCTGTTTTTCTGAAAATACTTTTATTTTGCCTTCAAAATATGGTGACTTTAAAGCATATAATTTTAAGTTGCAAATACTCTTACCTTTCATAAAATATGATTCACTATCTTCACTCTTCAACTATTCCATTAAAAATTAAAGTCAATCTAATCTTTTGGCCATCTGTATTTTCTCTGGCTACTGATAAGATTTGTTTCTAGCGTTTTATAGTGTCATTATGCTGTATTTTGATATTGACTATTCTTAATTTTGTTTTTGCTTTCATGTCCTTTGCATCCAAAATCCTTCATAATTTCTAGAAAGTAGTTCAGCTACATTTATATGCTATGCTGTTTATTGATTATTTTCTGAATTTTCTTCTTCAGAGAGTTCAACTAAACAAATGTTGCAACTTACTTGTCCTTCATTCTTAACTTCCAAATTTTCATCTCATTTTCTCTTTGTTCTGCAATCTAGATCATCTCTTTAGATATATTGTCTTGTATCCTGAATGCCTTTTGTGTCTACTCTTTAGCTTTGCAGTTCAATGAATCCATTTCTTAAAATTAAGTTCAATTATTGCATTTTTCATTTCCATAAGTTCAATTTACATAGCTGGCCATTTTTATAGTCATTGGTGTTTTTGTGACAGTTTCAATTACATCATTTTTGGTTGGTTTGTTTAAAGAGATTAAAGATATTTATATTTGCATAATATAATTACATAACTACATACATAATAAAATGTACAGTCTGTGCAAACTTGATTCCACATTTTTAAAACTTTTTCATTGTAACTTATTTCTCAGACTATTTAGTGTTATTTTGTTTGTTTTTTAATTCATGTTCTTGGAAGCTACTTTCTATAAGAACATTTGCTGTTGTTTTTTAGTTGCTAAATCTTATCCGATTATCTTCTGACCCCATGGGCTACAGTGTGCCAGGCTCCTCTGTCCATGGGGTTTTCCAGGCAAGAATATTGGAAGTGGGTTGCCATTTCCTTTTCCAGGGGATCTTTTAACCCAGGGAGTGAATCTGTATCTACTGCATTGGAAGATTCTTTACCAATGAGACACGGGAGAAGCCCATGAGAACACTTTGAGTTGTGAATTTCATATTTTTGCCCTACAGAGTAGTTTTGCATTTCCTTCAGTTATATACTTTGGACACCAGCTTCTCAAGACCACTTCATGTCAATGTATGGCAAAACCAATTCAATATTGTAAAGTAATTAGCCTCCAATTGAAATAAATAAATTTTAAAAATAAATTTTAAAGCTGTTTTCAGAAACATGAATGGAGTTTTCATGCTTAAGGAAGGGGGGCCTAGTATCAGGAATTCTCTGGGAGATACTTTATTTTTATTACTTTAGCATATTTCACTAAGGGGAAAGATTAAGAAAGCTGGGTTTTTTCTACGTTCTCCCATTGAGAGCGTAACCCTAATTCATCTCAGTTTTATATGAGGATAGCGTGTGGAGGTCTTACCAGCACAAAAGCATTCCAAAAATGCTGGGAGGTCATGTGTATGTATTTATTAAATGAATAAATGTATGTTGCTCAAAGAGAATTTATTTATAATATGAAATTCATCATTTCAATAACATTTACTAATGTTCTTTAGAAGTACCATTTCCTTTGGTTTCATGAGGGTGGAAAAGGAGCCAATAATGAATAGTTTTTTTTTAAGATAAGTAATAGAAAATTTTCTGAAACATAATTGGAGAAGGGTGTCATGCACATTTAAACATTTCAGCCTTCCTCAGTAATCTTCTTGCATAGAACTAGAAGTTTTAAATATAGAACAAGAAGTTTTAAATATAGAACATATTTCTTCAAGCTGTGTCTTAAGATGAAATCAATCCAAGCATATAAGACTCTGTGAACATTTATGCCATGGTGATATTGACTGCACAGAAAATCCCTCCCACCCCTACTGCCTGCCTCTCCTCCATCTCTATGCTCTGACTTTTTAGAAAGATGTGGTTACTGCCCTAAGAGAATGAGTTGTAATATCCTCAAGGGAATAAATCTTTGCATATCCCCACTGAGCAGTGCAATTCATCTAACAACAAATGCTTCTGAAGTCTTTTGATTTCTGAAACTTGAATCAAATATTTTTGAAATGGATACATGATCCCTATATGCCTTGGGTTTCTTCATGTATATTACAAATGGACCTACAGAAATACAAAGTTCACCCCAATATCTCCTTACCATGCCTCTGCTTCAATGAGAAAATGACAAATTTCTCCAGCTCAAAGAACACCAGGATTCAGCTGAGATAAAATGCCTCATATCATCCCATCAGTAAAAGAAGTGCAGTACCCTGAATGAAGTAAAATTCAAGTAACTGTCGGTGGTTCATTTTATCTCTCACTGCATCTGGAAGATTAGTTCAGTTGGGAAAAGGAGACGAGGCAGATGCTTGCAAAGTTTCTTACAAACACTTGAAATTTTCCTCAGGGAACGTTCAGCTTCGCTGTCTGTTTGACCCTTCAGAGAGAGATCACCCTTTAAAGGAACTATGGTTCTTTGCCACAGTCATACTGGTGCCAGAAAGCAGGCAGCTCTGAACTTCTCTCATTACTTCTGAAATTCACTATCTGCATACTAAATGATTTTATGCTAACTATACCTGTTCTGCACATTTTCTCCTTATAATAAATGAAAGTGTATAGCTTCTTTGAGAACAGGAAAACTGCTATTTGGTTTCTTCATTTTTTTTCTCCCTTCAGTTAACAAGAGAGACAAAGTCATGAAAAGGGAAATGACCATTGTCTTTTTTCTCTTCCATGATGACTGCTTTGCTTAACAACCTAAATGACCTGCCTACCAGCTGAATATTATCAACATCCCATATGAAAAAGAAGACAGGAAAGCTGAAGTAAAAGTTGGGCAATTTCAATTAAATGTGTACTGATGTTTTTCTGTAATACTAATATTTATCTTGAATATTCATGATAAATACTTCGGCTCTATTTCTGAATATTGTAAATGCTTGAAATACACTCTTTAGGGACCTTACTATGATTACATCTGTGACTATTACACAGTGATAGCCATGAAAGGCTTCCAGAATTGAATAGCACTTCTGACTGCATTTCACAACACTGTGCCAGGTATTAATTCATGTAATTTTCTTGAAAGTTAACATATTGATTATACTTCATAATGTCTCTATTTATGCACTTGATTTTCTGTTGCTACCTTAAATGAGTAAGTTATTATTGGTATTACTTTGCTTCTTCATTTTACTGAATAAAAATCACCATTTTTATATAAATGCTAAAGATAGTTTAAAATATAGGTGGCTCAGATGGTAATGCATCTCCCTGCAATGTGGGAGACCCAAGTTTGAATCCTGGGTTGGGAACATCCCCCGGAGAAGAGAATGGCTACCCAATCCAGTGTTTTTGTCTGGAGAGTCCCATGGACTGAGGAGCCTGTTGGGTTAGAGTCCATGGGGTCGCAAAGAGTCAGACACGACTGAGAAAATAACACTTTACTGCATAAACTTATCACCATTTATATATTAATGCTAAAGACAGTTTAAAACAAATAGTATAATAGCATTTTTTAAAGCATTTACATATATACTACTCACAACAATATTGACAAATAAGAGAGATATTATTTCCTTTGCACAAAAGGAAAGAGACTTAGAATTATCAGGTGGCTTGTCCAAAATTACACAATGTACATTTTTCTACACATTACCTACAGATTTTTAGAAGCCATGTCTATCTAAATACTTAGATATCTAGTTACTTACAGTTGTCATTATAAAGTCAATATAATTTTCCAGGGACGTATATTATAAATGGTTATTAATTGCTAATATTAACCTGCAAATAACTAATTCATTCCAAGTAAATGTAAAATACAAGTGTGATAAACAGAGAGACTACAATTTTCAGAAAAACTATCATATTCTCCTGGAATAACTAGTTGTTCTTTCAATACAAAAAGAAAGATTTAGTTCTAAAATCGACCTTGTAATGTTTGAAACTCAGAACTACAGCAGAGTAGATCCTACTTTCAGTCAGATGAAGATAAACAACCATGAAAGAGACAGACCAAAACAGGCAGGTCACAGTGCATACTATACTGAGTTGCCAAAAATGCTTCCTTAGGGGTACAACTTGTCACATCACTGTTTAAATACTCAAATAATTTATACAACACACTTTCAGGATAGCTAATTTCAATGTTTAAACTAGTACACTTCGTATTTTCTATGTATGTACATATTCTTATCCTTAAAGTCAGGAAACTCATTTTATGAAAATAAAGATGGAATTGTTAGTGTATGTAGTTTTAGCACAGTATGAGTATAAATACAGCTAGCTCTTGAATTCATACTTGACATATTATTTTAAAATACATTAAAGACAAGGCTTGTATGGATATTCATGTCTATTCCCATCAGAACAAACTGAAAAGAACAAAAATTTTAAAATATTATTCTTATTAGCAGGATCATTCCTCACATTCGGCTGTCTTCCTTTATCTGTCTTTAATGAACAGAATACATAAAAATATCATCTAGATGAAGGTAGAGACATAAAACATATGGTCGACATTTACAACAGAGATCAATTACCAATAAAATTCCCTAGTTCTTTTTGTTTTGTTTATAATCCAGCTTCTCAGCTCTCCTTATCTTTTAAGCAGAGAGCCCCACTAAGAAGGCTCCTGGGGGCCGCTTGCATGACTGTGGTCAAGCTCGCCTGGCCTGAGTCATGCAGCTGCCTTTGGCTAAAAGCAATAAGGGGCAAGCTTGACTCCTTGCTTCTAGAATACTGTGAGGCAATTAAAAAAATACCAGGAAGGGGCTGGCATTCCAGCCCTTAAGCAACTTCTCTGTTATTTTATTTCACTGTTTCCTCACTAATATTTATCTTCAAAAGATTTTTTTTTTAAATCAGAACAGTTACATAAACGTTCCTCTCTATACTGTTTTTTTAAACAGTAGCATCCCACTCCCTCCTCGAGTACAGGGACTATTCTTTTTTTTTTTTTTTTAATTAATACACATACTCAGAAATGGATTCTCAACATTTGATAAAAAGGGAAGCAAAATTATTATATGAACTCCTCAAATTGCTGAATTATTCACTTATAGAGTTAGGGGCTGTGCTCTGCTCAGTCATGCCTGACTCTTTGCAATCCCATGAACTGTAGCCCGCCAGGCTCCTCTGTCCATGGGATTTTCCAAGAATACTGGAATGGGTTGCCATTTTCTACTCCAGGGGATCTTCTTGATCCAGGGGTAGAACCAGTGTCTCTTAACCCCTCATTGGCAGGCGCATTCTTTACCACTGTGCCACCTGGGAAGCCCTAGAGTTACAGGGCAAACGGGAAAGTATGAGACTAACTACATCTGTCACTAAGAAACTCACCAAAAGCCCCTCCACTCAATCCAATGGATGGATATTGTTTGACTGATAAAAGAGAAAATCTAATATGAGATTCTTCTAAGAAAATAAAGTATATGCAGTACTGCAATGGTCGATTTCCTAAATCAGGTTAAGCTAAAAGTCGCTACAGAGACTCTCAAGATAAAGTCCTGATTATAGAATTTTAACTCAGTGCAAGATTCCATGAGTGGAAGTAGCTATTTTCCTTACTACACTTAACAGGACCCCTCTCTCTGCAGGCATGCAGAAGACACATGAGGCTCTCGATAGGGAGAGACATAAAGTCCTGAGAAACGAGGACCCAGGGCAATATTCCTGTATATCTATTACTGATGTTTATCATGGATTCAATCAAAAATATAATGGCACAGGTATAGCTTCAATAAGTAACTTCACAGTCCCTCCAAAGGTTATGATGAACACAAAGAGCTTCCTATGGTGAAGATCACCTTGACAATCCCATTAGCCTACTGTAGAATGAGGCTGAAACCTGACAGTCTACATCCATCATACTGCACTGAGGACAAGGATAATCAGTGTATGTTAAATGTAAGTCTACACATTGATAGACTGATGATGTAGGTAGGGAGGGAGTTAAGTAGGCAGGTAGGAGTGAGGGCGGGGCAGAAAAAGAGACAGAGAGGTGTGAATGAAAATGAGAAGAGTTGAGAAGTGTAGAGGGACAGAGGGAAAGGAGGGTGGTCAGTAAGAAAAGGGAAAATGTGATAAAATTAAAAAATAAAAATACTTGCAGAAGGAAGATACAAATATATGCTAAAGCTCAAGGATAATCTTCTGCTGACATATGGTTACATAATTTGGTGTTTCTTCTTACTTTATATTATGAATTAGTACCTGTTAATAATTAACTTTTATATTTAAGTTGCAAAAAATATGGCTGATGATCAAGAGCTGAAGCAATGAAAAGAATTTAGCAACTAAGCTACGCATTTAGGCCCACTCTCACTTCTATTCAACGTACTATCAACGTACTATTGGCAAACCTAGTAGCAGCAATCAGACAAGAAAAAGAATTAGGAGGTATCCAGATCA
Source organism: Neotragus pygmaeus (assembly GCA_006410875.1). NCBI lineage: Eukaryota > Metazoa > Chordata > Mammalia > Artiodactyla > Bovidae > Neotragus > Neotragus pygmaeus. Next base: position 387,092 of record SJYV01021426.1, on the reverse strand, counting down.
GAAGGGAAGAGGTAAAATGTCATTATATCTAAATTATTTGATACTTTATATATAAAACCCTGAAGACTCCACAGAAAAACTACCACTGATAAACAAATTCATCAAGATGGCAGGATACAAGATTAATACGAAGAAACCAGTTGTATTTCTTTACACCAATAAAGAAATATCAGAAAGGGAATGTAAAAAATATATATACCTTTTAAAATCACAACCCCCAAAATATAATACTTAGGAATAAACCTCACCAAGGAGTTGAAGGTCTTACAAAATGAGAACTATAAAGTGTTAATAAAGCAAAGTGAAGAAGAGTCAAAGAAATGAAAATATATCCCATGCTTCTGCTTTGGAAGAATATTGTTAAAATGGCTATACTACCCAAAGCAATATACAAATTTAATTTGGTCCCTGTCAAATTATCCAAGACTTTTTTCACAGAACTAGAATGATACTAAAATTCATTTAGAACCATATACCCAGAATTGCCAAAGAAATCCTGAAGAAAAAGAATAGGAGGCATAACTCTCTCAGACTTCAGACAATACTACAAAGCTACAGTAATCAAAACACCATGATACAGACACAAAAACAGATATATGGATCAATGGAGCAGAACAGACAGCCCAGAAATAGACCGACATACCACATAGATACCATATACATACATACAGTCAATAAACCTTTAACAAAGCAGGATAGATTATATAATGGGGAAAATACAGTTTCCTCAGCAAGTGTTGTAGGTAAAGTTGGACAATCTCGTGTAAATCAGTGAAATTAGAACATGCCCTCTCACCATACACAAAAATAAACTCAAAGTGGTTAAAAGACTTAAACTAAAACACTACACCATAAAACTCTTAGAAGAAAACATAGGCAAAATATTCTCTGATAGAAATCATACTGATGTTTTCTCAGGTCAGTCTCCTAAGGCAATATAAATAAAAACAAACAAATGGGATCTAATCACACAAGATTTTGCACAACAAAGGAAACCATGAACAAAATGCAAAGATCACCTGTAGAATTGGAGAAGATATTTGCAAGTGATGTGACAAAGGACTTAATCTCCAAAATATACAAACAGCTCATACAACTCAATAAGAACAAAAACACAACTACATCCAAAAATGGGCAGAAAACCTAAAGACACTTTTCCAAAGACATACAGATGGCCAATAGGCATATAAAAAAGATGCTCAGAATCACTAATTATTCAGTTCAGTTCCGTTCAGTCACTCAGTCGTGTCCGACTCTTTGCGACCCCATGAACCACAGCATGTCAGGCCTTCCTGTCCATCACCAACTCCCAGAGTTCATGCAAACTCATGTGCATCACGTCGGTGATGCCATTCACCCATCTCATCCTCTGTCATCCCGTTCTCCTCCTGCCCCCAATCCCTCCCAGCATCAGGGTCTTTTCCAGTGAGTCAACTCTCTGCATGAGGTGGCCAAAGTATTGGAATTTCAGCCTCAGCATCAGTCCTTCCAATGAACACCCAGGACTGGTCTCATTTAGGATGGACTAGTTGGATCTCCTTGCAGTCCAAGGGACTCCCAAGAGTCTTCTGCAACACCACAGTTCAAAAGCACCAATTCTTCGGCACTCAGCTTTCTTCACAGTCCAAAACTCACATCCATACATGACCACTAGAAAAACCATAGCCTTGACTAGACCGATCTTTGTTGGCAAAGTAATATCTCTGCTTTTTAATATGTTATCTAGGTTGGTCACAACTTTCCTTCCAAAGAGTAAGCATCTTTTAACTTCATGGCTGAAGTCACCATCTGCAGTGATTTTGGAGCCCAAAAAAATAAACTCTGACACTGCTTCCAGTATTTCCCCATCTATTTCCCATGAAGTGATAGGAGCACATGCCATTATCTTCGTTTTCTGAATGTTGAGCTTTAAGCCAACTTTTTCACTCTTCTCTTTCACTTTCATCAAGAGGCTTTTTAGTTCCTCTTCACTTCTGCCATAAGGGTGGTGTCATCTGCATATTTGAGGTTATTGATATTTCTCCTGGCAATCTTGATTCCAGCTTGTGCTTCTTCCAGCCCAGCATTTCTCATGATGTACTCTGCATATAAGTTAAATAAGTAGGGTGACAATATACAACCTTGACATACTCTTTTTCCTATTTGGAACAAGTCTGTTGTTCCATGTCCAGTTCTAACTGTTGCTTCCTGACCTGCATACATGTTTCTGAAGAGGCAGGTCAGGTGGTCTGGTATCCGCATCCCTTTCAGAATTTTCCACAGTTTATTGTGATCCACACAGTCAAACGCTTTGGCATAGTCACTAATTATTAGGGCAATGTAAATCAAAGCTATAGTGGGGTACCACCTCATAACATTCAAAATGATCATGATTAAAAAGTCCGAGGAGATCCAACCAGTCCATTCTGAAGGGGATCAGACCTGGGACTTCTTTGGAAGAAATGATGCTTAAGCTGAAACCCCAGTACTTTGGCCACCTCATGCAAAGAGTTGACTCATTGGAAAAGACTCTGATGCTGGGAGGGATTGGGGGCAGGAGGAGAAGGGGACGACAGAGGATGAGATGGTTGGATGGCATCACTGACTCGATGGGCATGAGTCTGAGTGAACTCCGGGAGTTGGTGATGGACAGAGAGGCCTGGCATGCTGCGATTCATGGGGTTGCAAAGAGTTGGACACGACTGAGCGACTGAACTGAACTGAACTGAAAAAGTCCGAAAATAACAAATACTGGAGAGAGTATGAGGAAAGGGAACCTTTCTACACTGTTTAGGAAAGTAAGTTCTTGTAGTCACTGTGGAAAACAGTATGGAATTTCCTTAGAAGACTAAAAATAAAATTACCATATGATCCAAGAATCCCATTCCTGGGCATATATTCAGAAAAAAACGAAAATTCAAAAAGATACATGCACCCCCAAGTTTGTAACAACACTATTCATAACAGTGAAGATATAGAAACAATGACGTTTCCAAATAGGAGGATAGGTGGATATAGAAAATGTGGTATGTGTGGATACACACACACACCCCCACACACAATATGGAATGCTGCTGCTGCTAAGTCGCTTCAGTCGTGTCCGAATCTATGCGACCCCATAGATGGCAACCCACCAGGCTCAGCCGTCTCTGGGATTCTCCAGGCAAGAACACTGGAGTGGGTTGCCATTTCAGCCACAAAAATGAATGAAATGATAACATATGCAGCAATATGATGTAACTAGAGATTATCATACTAAGTCAAGTAAGTCAGAAAAAGAAAGACCAATAGCATATGATATCACTTCAATATGGAATCTAAAGATTGACACAAATGAACCTACCTATGAAACAAAAACACACTCATGGACACAGAGAACAGACTGGTTGCCAAATGGAGGGGTTTGGGGGAGGGATAGGGTGGGAGGTTTGTGTTACCAAATGTAAGCTTTTACATAGAATGAATAAACAACAAGGTCCTTCTATATGGCACATAGAACTGTATTCAACATCCTAATAAAAACCATAATGGGAAATAACATTTTTAAAAGAATGTATATATGTATAATTGAAACATTTTGCTATATAGCAAAAATTAACACAATATTATAAATAACTATACTTCAGTTTAAAAAACTATACATTTTACTTGCTTAAACACCAAAATTTCTGACTTGACAATTAACATAATTCACCTTTTGAAATTAGGGTTGAAAGGAAGTCAGTTTTTGATAGAGAAGAAAGTTAAGATAACAAGTGATTTAAGTAAAATATTAATCAAGATTTCAACTAATAAACACATGCATTAACACATTCCATTTTTTAACTTCAAAGGAACAAACTAATAATGAACTATATAGACAGAATAAAACAAAATCAGCACAATGCTCTTAAGTCCTCATCATTTTAGAAAGGAATAAGATAAATATATTTTTGTAAATAGAAATAAATACTGTTTCTACAGGGACTTTTGAATATAAATTATTACATGCATTCAGAAACCATTAAAATTCAATAGTGAAATAATTATAAACTTAGAGAATATCACTAAATAATATATTACTTATATATGAAAATTGAAATTTATGTATGATAATTAAGATAATAAAAAGAAAATCCACAGCTTCCTAGCGAGGGACAAAAGGAACTATTTTCTCCCACCTTATACCATGGGTATAAGATTAACATTTCATTGAGAAATATTTTAGAAAAGTAGTTCCGAGAAATGATAAAGTAATTATGATTTCCATAACAACAAACAAACACAAAGCTCAAAAGTATAAACATAATAGAAGAGTTACTTCACATTGAAAGACTGTTTCTGCATCAAAGAGTAAATAGAAACTAATTTTTTTAGGGCATTATCTTATGATAAAATTTTGCTTTTCATTTTTTGTTTTTCAATTTTTGAAGCTTATACTCTTCATTATTCAATAGGATCACAAACCTCAGGTTAAATGAATAATAAAGTACTATACTAAAATCCATAAATATTATACCGATATATTCAATTTCCTGTAATAACACACACAATAGGAAAAAGGAATCAATACATAATTCTCCCATAAACACTGATTAAGAAACATCAGTAATTTATTAGATTCAAAGTTCTTACTTGGAAGAATTTCTTAATGCTGCCTGATGGAAGATAAAGAAACCAAAGATACCTGGGATGTAACCTTTAGGTGTTCAGGGAAACGGAGCAACTGCCATGACTTACAAAGTGCAATGATTATACAGTATGTTTCTTCCTGACCAGGAGAATAGAAGCAGTATCAGTAGACACTGAATTCCTTTCATCTTTTCATGTAAGAATGGTGCTCTTATACAGTGGCCATCTTTCAAATAGTGCAACTCAAAAGAGGGAAGATTTTTTTTTTCCTACAGTACAAGAAACCAAGTTCTAGCACCTTCTTCACTGTAAATTTACCAAAACATCCTCATTCAGAATTTGTTAACAATGTGCCCCAATTCACTCCGCCTTTTCAATCTTTGGTTTTCAATTTCCTCCCTGTCCTTTCAGTTATATACTTATTAATTTGACAAATATTTATTTTATGTGCTGTGATGTATTTTATACACTGGGAAAAAGTAGTGAAAACATACCTGGTTCCTACATCCATTGAGCTTGAAGTCTCATTTTAATGAAATCTCAATCTTTTGTAATGCGACCCTTACAGGTTTTGAAAATTTATTTAGATTTATTTATCTTTTGCCTCAAATATCATCTTCTAAGACTTCTCTGGTGGCTCAGATGGTAAAGCATCTGTCTACAATGTGGGAGACCCGGGTTCGATCCCCTGGGTTGGGAAGATCCCCTGGAGAAGGAAACGGCAATCCACTCTAGGACTATTACCTGGAAAATTCCACGGACAGAGGAGCCTGGTAGGCTATAGTCCATGGGGTTGCGAAGAGTCAGACATGACTGAGCGACTTCATTGTATCACCTTCTAAATGTATTCCTAAAACGATCTCTTCTTTATTAATGAAATTTTATTGAGGCAACACTAGTTTAAAACATTATATACGTTTCACATACACAGCATTATAATTTGACTCTACTATACACTACTGTGTGCTCACCATCAAAAGTCTAGCTTCCATCCATATCCATACTATTGATCCCCTTTTCCCATTTCCCTCTACATTTCACCTCTCCAACTCCCCTCCAGGAATCACCAATCTGTTCTTATATTTATGTTTTTGTTTTGTTTTTGTTCATTTATTTTAGTCTTTTTTTATTCCCCATTTGAGTGAAAATACACAATATTTGTCTTTGACTTCTTTCACTTGGCATAATATCCTCAAGGTCTATCCGTACAGTCACAAGTTGCAAGATTTAATCCTTTTTATGGCTAAGCAGTACTGCATTGTTTATTTATACAGTAAGTCCTCTACAGTCAAACAAGTTCTAAATTCCAAGAGTGCGTTGGTAAGTCCAGTTTGTTCATAAGCCCAACAAAGTTAGCCTGTGTTCCCAAATCATACAATTAGCTATGTAGTATTGTACTATAATAGGTTTATAATAGTTTTCACACAAATATTTAAAACATAAACAAAAAATAAAGATAACATTTTCAATCTTATCGTACAGTATTCTAAAAAGTACATTAGTATCAGCTACATCACTGCTGCTTTTACACTTGCTTCTGGATATTCTTGAATAAAGATACTTCACTACTGTACTCTATAGTACTGAAAGTAAAGTACACAGAAGCTCAACCACTTGTAGAGGATGCATGCAGAGGAGGCACTTGTAGAGGTGACAATGGTATGTGAGACACATGAACTAATATATGTGATTGGGCCTTACAAGCACAAGTTTGCATCCTCAAGGTTTGTATGTAGAATACTTGCTGTGTATATAGATATCACATGCTAATCTATTCATGTTGGGCACTTAGGCTGCTTCCACATCTTGGTGATTGAAAACAACACAGCGATGAACATGGGGTGCGGGGAGCAAGTCTTTTCAAATTACTATTTTCATATTCTTTGAATAAATATTCATCGGTGGAAAAGCTGATGAGTATTTAGTAGTTCTATTCTTAATTTGAGGAATCTCCATATTATTTTCCATACTAGCTGTACCAATTTACATTCCCACCAACATTCTAATGCTTGGTATTTCTTATCCTTTTGATAAAGGTCATTCTGACAGGTGTGAAGGGATAGCTCCTTGTAGTTTTAATTTGCATTTCCCTGATGATTAATGATGTTAAACATCTTTTCATGTCCTGTTGGCCATCTACATATTTTCTTTGGAAAAAATTCTATTCACATCCCCTGCCCATTTTTTAATAGGATTGTTTTTTGTTAAGTCATATAAGTTCTTTACATATTTCAGACATTAACTCCTTACTATATATAAATTTGAAAATATCTCATCCTTTTGTTGATGGTTTTGTTGACGGTTTCCTTTGTTGCGCAGAAGTTTTTTTTGTTTGTTTGATCTAATCCCATTTGTCTATTTTTGTTTTTGCTCCCCTTGCCTGAGGAAACACCCAAAAAGACATTGCTAAAACCAATGTCAAAGAGAGCACTGTCTTTTCTTCTAGGTGTTTTAATGGTTCCAGGAATTATATTCACATTTTTTATCCATTTTAACTTTTATATCTGGTATAAAATAGTGGCCTAGTTCATTCTTTGGTATGTGGTTGTCTAGTTTCCCTAATAACATTTATTGAACAGACATTTCTTTCTCCTTTGTATTTTCTTGGGTTTTTTTGTTGTGAATTAGTTGTCTATGTAAGCGTGGATTTATTTCTGGTATCTCAATTCTGCTTCATACTCTGTTTTTCTGCCAATCCAATCATCTCTTCTTTTAAATTCTCCCTCAACAGATATTGGTCATTTGTTTATGATTCTAACTAATCATTGATTAGTATTTGATTCACATGCCTTTTTTTGTGCAATAACCTTTTAAACTAAATTGGAGTCAGAGGACTTAAATGCTTTCCTGCTTTACTTTCCATGTCAGAAAAAATAACTGGCAGATAAAATTAATATAAATTTATATAAAGGAATTCTTACTACTTTTCACTATAATATTCATTCTTTATTCTCTCAGTTATACCAAAATTAAGGAGAGGTCTTGTAATTTCCTGGTAAGTGGATTTCACAGGGAGAACTTCCTAAGTGCAAATACCAGCAATATATCAGCTCTATGAGGTGTTTGGAATGAGGAGTAATGATTAAAAGATGCGCCACAGGTGAAGAGTATCTTAAGGAAAGTGCATTGTGTAATCACAGCCTGGTCCTTAGCATTTATTGACTCTGTAAGCACAGTCATTCACCACTCATAGTCTCAATGTAAAAGGAGCTTTCAGCACAATAATAATCTTCCACCTTAATACAAAGTCAAGTAATCATGAATTCATTCTCTGAGATATGGTTGTCCAGCATAGCATGTCAATTAAGAGTTGGACTCACTATGAAGAGTTGAATTTTGTTTCTGCTCTCACTAAATGGTTGGGAACAGAATGGTTTTGTCTTCTCTAAACTTCAGCTTTTTTTCCCCCAGAAAAATGAGAATAATAATGTTACCTACCTCAGAGAGGGGCTTCCCTCATAGCTCAGTTGGTAAAGAATCTGCCTGCAATGCAAGAGACCCAGGTTCAATTCCTGAGTCCAGAAGATCTCCTGGGGAAGGAAGTGGTAACCCACTCCAGTATTCTTGCCTGGAAAATCCCATGGACAGAGGAGCCTGGCGGGCTACAGTCCATGCAGTCAAAAGAGTCGGACATGACTGAGAGACTAAACCACCACCACCATCTCGGAGAGTTTGAGCATTAATGAGAAGATGCACGTATAATGCAGCTTCGAACTCATAAGTAAGCCCCTGGTAACTAACAGCCTTTACCATCCTCACATGACACATTTCCAGGGATTACACTGGGGGCTGATTTGTTTGGGGATATTTTACCTCCAGAATCTGTTAAACTGGACATTTTCAGGTATATTTACGCTATAAACAGTAACCATCTTGCAGTATAAAACTATCTAGCATGTACAAAATTACTTCACTGTAAAAACAGTATCAGTGACTGGCACTTAGATGTTGAACCACCAGCAGTCATAACTGGCTGATCCTCAGGAAGATTTAATAGTTAAAGTAAATGATGTGACACTTAGTGATCAAAATCGATCAATTTAAGAAATAAATTATCTTGATTTTTTTTTAAAGTTGAATCCATGACAAAAGTCCTCCTGAGGGGGAGAAAATAGAACATGGGTGAGGGAAGAAATCAAGTTAAGTTAAAGTTATGCAAAATTTCTTAACAGATGAATGTGGACAAATAACCCTAATTCTACCTGCCTGCAAGACCTAAGTGAATCATCCAGTCAGCCCAGCTACTGGGGCAATGGGATTTCTCCTACTTTAATCCAGTTGAGTTCTCCGATGAAGCTTAGCTCTGGACTCAGGGATGCGGTAGCTCTCACAGAAGCTAACTGGCTCCTGTCTTTCCTCCTCTGAAGTACCAGCTCAAGCTTGGCATCTTTAAATTGATGCTATGGTAAAGGACAAGCTAATGGTGATGGTTCCTTGCACCAGTTTACCTTGTACATATTATTTTACTATCTTCTTTCATTTTATATTCATACACAACAGGCTTTGACTTGATCTTTTGTCTTCCTTTCTTATAAGAATAGTGTATTTGAAAGCAAAGCAGGAGTACAATTTACAGTTTATTATTCTATTTTTCTGGCAATTATCTAATTCTAACATAGCTAGATATCATTTTTTAAAAGGAATCTCATTTTCTTGATAATTCTAAATATAATAATAGTATTTCACCAAATCCTTCACAGTAATTTTTTAGTTTACACATTGATCATTTCCACTTCTATTACTCCCTATCACTAAAGTCACTTTATATTTTATGCCCTTCATTTGTGATTTTTGTCTATCTTCTTTTGGCAGAGCCATCATATGTTCAGTCGGAATTTTCTTGTGCATTCTACACAGTCCATTCTCCACAATCTATTCTAGACAATCTCTTTGTCTACATTAAAAAGTTCTTCAAATGTTGCAAGTGTTCACCTTTCTTTCTCTAGTAAGGGTTTTGCAGTTTAATTTGTCCCTGCTTTCTAGACCTACTCCTCATTTCTCTTTCTGACCTCCTGTCACTAGAATCTCCTTTCTTTTTTTCATTTTCTTTTTACTAGCATCATTATATCCCCTGATTTACTGCAAGATATGTCTTCTTTTATGGTGTTGTATCTATTTGTACTGGAAGGGAAGCCCTAACCCAGACACAGTCTGTATTAAGTACTTCCATTCCTTAGAAAACATGTGCAGAACAGCTATTTTGAGTCATCCATTAAATAATAGTCTAAATATATTTAACAATAGAAAACAAATAACAATTTGGCTTCTAACTCAAAGCACGCAGAATCAAATGGAGACCACAACTTGTAAATAAATAATTACAATACCAGTGGTATCAACTGTTACAAACAAGAAAGTGGTGTATGCCTTGGGAAGGAAGTGGAAGAAATCGGTATGGAATATTTGAACTAACTTTGATATACAAAAAGAAGCCCTAATGAATGGGTATGAAATCGCAGGAATTGGGAATGCAGCATTTGAGACAGTGGGACCAGCACATTCAAAAATAACGAAGAAAAAAACAACAAAGAAGTGTGAAAAACAGCTTCATGTGTTTAGGTCTTTGTGTAGTTGAAGAACACGAAGATAGAAGATGAGACTGGAAAAGTCAATGGGGATCAGAAAAGTCACATACGTGATGCTTACGACTTGAGATTTATCCCTATGCACTATGGTCTGTCATGGAAGGATTTCAGGAAGAGGCGAGAGCTGTACTGTGAAGGCACAGTATGGAGATTGGGCTGATGGGATTGAAACATGATTCAGAATTAAGGAGCCAGTTATCATAGCAATGCACTGAAGTCATAATAAGAGTCTGAACCAAGGTGGTGAGAGTCGTGATAGAAATAAGGTGAAATATAACTAGTTTTTAAAGAAAGGGCACTGAAACAGACCAGTAACCATGACAGGGAAGAGAGAGAGAGAGAGTGGAAAAGGTGGTTCATAAAGAATCCTCGGACTCAGGCTTGATTCACAAAGTAGATAATGGTTTCTTTAATTTAGATATATTTAATCCATAAATATAGTATAATATATAATATTACATATATTCTTCTCCATATAATATTGGAGAAGGCAATGGCACCCCACTCCAGTACTGTTGCCTGGGAAATCCCATGGATGGAGGAGCCTGGTAGGCTGCAGTCCATGGCGTCTTGAAGAGTCGGACACAACTGAGTGACTTCTCTTTCACTTTTCACTTTTGTGCATTGGAGAAGGAAATGGCAACCCACTCCAGTGTTCTTGCTGAAGAATCCCAGGAACAGGGGAGCCTGGTGGACTGCCGTCTATGGGGTCACACAGAGTCGGACACGACTGAAGCGACTTAGCAGCAGTAGCAGCAGCAATCCATAATTAAGTTGCATGCATGCTTGCTGAGTCACTTCAGTCATGTCTGACTTTTGCGACCCTATGGACTGTAGCCCACCGAGTTCCTCTGTCCATGGGATTCTCCAGGCAAGAATACTGGAGTGGGTTGCCTGTCCTCTCCTCCAGTGGACCTTTCTGACCCAGGAATCGAATCTGAATCTCCTGTGGTTCCGGCATTGCAGGCAGATTCTTTGCCACTTAGCCACCAGGGAAGCCCATAATTAAGCTGAGAGAATACTAAATATCACTATAAAAATATCAATGTTCTGTAGCTTTATTTCTCTGGTGCTGGAGAAGACTCCTGAGAGTCCCTTGGACAGTGAGGAGATCAATTCAGTCAATTGTAAAGGAATTCAACCCTGAATACTCATTGGAAGGACTGCTGCTGAACCTGAGGCTCCAATACTTTGACAACCTAGTGTGAACAGCCAACTCATTGCAAAAGTCCTTGATGCTGAGGAAGATTGAGGGCAAAAGGAGAAGAGGACATCAGAGGATGAGATGGCTGGACAGCATCAATGATGCAATGGACATGAACCCGGGCAAGCTCCAGGAGATGGTAAAGGACAGGGAGGCCTGGTGTGCTGTGGTCCATGGGGTCGCAAAGAGGCAGACAGGACTGGGTGCCTGAACAACATAATACAATTAAAGTTTCAAAACAAAATGCAAGAACATATTGTCCCTGTTCTCCCTTGAAGTGAAACAATATCTCAAAACTCTAAGATAAATAGGGAAAAAAAATTCTTTGAAGTTTAAGGAACTTGCTCAATGTCACTTGCTAATAAATAACAGGGTGGGAATCCAACCAAGTTGTTGCCTAGGTTGGGGTAGGTCTTTTAATCATAGGGACTCCATACACTTTCACAGGTTGTTAATGGCACAAGAGTGCCCGAACAAGCAATCAGATGAGGGCTGAATTCCAGCCTATGTTCCATTGGTTTAGTCCTGTGCACTGACCCAAGCCTGCATACAGCACTTTAAAGAGGTGTTCTTTCCTCATTTGTAGAAAAGTCCTCTGAGAACCAAGCTGTGTACCCTGAGAACCCTGTCTTCTTGGAGGGGTGAATTGTTTCAACTTGCACAAAGGTACCAAAGCCACCTATGAGGTGGCTCATAATCCACTGCATTTTAAGAACATTCTCTACCTAGGTACACACTGATCTGCTTTGGCAAACAGTACAGGGAAACTATCCCCAAAACTGGCAGCAAGCAGGGAGTGGATAGAATTTATTCTGAATTTATATATAACAAACTTTGGGGTTGGAAATTTCCTGCATTTGGTAGCCACATCTCCAAATTAGAGACCAAAGGCAACTAATAATAAAATTGTTTTTCTAGTATGACTGCAATTAATTACCTCATACATATATGATAAGTGTGTATATGTATGTGCATATATACACACACACTAGTGGAAAAAGTAGTGAGACGTTACACTGAGGGCTTGGCTCCAGAGCACATACAACATAGATTATGATTCAGATATAACAAAGAATAGAACCCCCTTTTCTGGCACTAGATGGATTTTATTTTATATCACCTGCAAATTTGTGACTCAATGCCTATATTCAGGCTGACCTTCAATATTTTACATAACTATTTTTGGTCATGGTAAATGGTGAATCATAATCAGGAAAGTGATTTCTATAATGATGCAAATATTTCATTTTTACTATAGAACTATAACATTCAATTCCATACTGAATTAGAAATCATAATGATATGCATCACTATGCAAAGGTCATGAAGTTGTCCTTTTTTGTACCATAATAAAGTATGAAGCTATTATTCATAAACTTGAAAAGACTATATATTTTCCTTTCTTGTTGCATCAATCATCCATGCTTCTCTGAAGTTTCTTAACTATTAAATACTAATCTACATACTTAGATGTATACATAAATGGTCAAATAATTGGATCAGTTCAGTTTAGTTGCTCAGTCGTGTCCAACTCTTTGCCACCCCATGAATCGCAGCACGCCAGGCCTCCCTGTTCATCACCATNCATAACTTTTCTTCCAAGGAGTAAGCGTCCTTTAATTTCATGGCTGCAGTCACCATCTGCAGTGATTTTGGAGCCCAAAAAAATAAAGTCTGACACTGTTTCCCCATCTATTTCCCATGAAGTGATGGGACCAGATGCCATGGTCTTTGTTTTCTGAATGTTGAGCTTTTAGCCAAAATTTTCACTCTCCACTTTCACTTTCATCAAGAGGCTTTTTAGTTCCTCTTCAATAACTGGATACAGAAGCATATTTAGAAAGGTATTTCTAGATTTATGTTAATAAAATTATCTTCTTTCCCAATAATATTGGGTTGGCCAAAAAGTTAATTTGGGTTTTCCTATAAGAACTTACTACTCAGGCAAGAACCTTCATAACCAACTATCAGTTGAAGTTAGGCACTAATGCTGAAGAGGATAAGGAATAAGGAGACCATCCCATAAGAAGCCCATTTCTGAATGAATACAGTTGGCCCTGTAACTTTCTTTGGCTAACAGAATGCAAGAAGATATGAGATAAGCAAAAATGTTAAAATGTCCTCATTGAGTTTGGTTAGCTTCTTGCACTCCTATCATTTGTCACAAGAAGACCATTCCATTAAAAATATGAACATATTAAGTAAACAGGAAATCAAGTTGGAGCCTGCAGTTAAGCTAAGAAAACCTAAGGTAGGAATGGAAGCTGCCCTTTGGGACCTAATCTAGATAGAAATACCAAATGCTCTGCAGACATGCAAGAGAACTGGCACAGAAAGAGACACACAGATTGACAGAAAAAAACAAAGAGCCCAGAAAGGAACCCACACTTACATGAACAATGAGTCTATGACAAAGGATACAAGAATATACAATGAGGGAATACGGCCTCTTCAGCAAATGGTGATGGGAAAACTCAACAGCTACATGAAAAAGAATCAAACTGAAATACTTTTTAATACCATCTGTAAAATTAAACTCAAAATAGATTAAAGACCTGAAGATTGAAGACTTAAAGGTAAGATCTGAAGCCATAAATTTCTAGAAGAAAACATAGGCGGCATGCTCTTCAACACTGGTCTTAGTAATTTCTTTAGATATGTCTCCTCAGGCAAGGGAAATAAAAGCCAAAATAAACAATGAGACTCTCTCAGACTAAAAAGTTATCAACAAAACAAAAAAGCCACCTACTGAATTGGAGAAGATATTTTTAAAGGACATATCTGATAAGGGGTTAAATCCAAAATATACAAAGGACTCATACAACTCAACAACAGTAAAATAAACAATGTGATTTTTAAAAATGGGCAAAAGACCTGGAAAAAAACATTTTTTTCCAAATAAGGCAATAGATGACCTGCAGCCTACCAGGCTCCTCCATCCATGGGATTTTCCAGGCAAGAGTACTGGAGTGGGTTGCCACTGCCTTCTCCCAAAACAGAGCTGAGCCTCACAGAAACCAAGGGAAAGTAAAAAAAAAAAAAAAAAGTTTCAAGTTAAAAGAAAAAACAAGTGATTCAAACATTTATATAAGGCTTGTTAAGTATCTCCATACTTTTCTTCAAGGTAACTTTGAACAACTTCTAATGTCATTTACTGTACAGGTCAGAGATCTCATACCATCACCTCAAATTTTCTGAGACTAGACTCTAAAAAAAAAAAAAAATTGATGACCAGAGCAAACTAATCTAAGCTGACATGGGATAGGCCAGAAAATCCCATTTCAGCTTATTATTTTTTTTACACTTTTAAGTTTCTAGTGGCTGAAGAAGTTTTGAAAATGTCTTTTTGCCACTGGCCTATAAGCATATTTCATATGAAAAATCCAACAGAGCATTTAAATATAATATCCTCCTGCTATTAATCCAAATGTCCCTGTTGTAACAAAGAAATTTAATCCAAATATTATAGCTTATCTTAACACAGTTTCTTTCTCTCTAGAAGGTCAGTCTGCATTAACCACATCAACAATGCATGCTTTTTCCTTATACCATCCTCATGTATTTAATAAAAATAGCAGTCTTCCTCACATTTTTAAATGAGAATGTTTATCATCGCCATGTGCTCTCTCTTTTGGCCCTGAAGGGTGAATTGATTTCTTTCCTTTGAAAGAAATTTTATCAATAAAATTTATGAACCACCATTACTCAGTTTCCTAGAAATAAATAAGCCTTTCTTTCATCCATTCTTTGAACACAGAACAAGTCAATCTTTGTATGATGAATTATCTATCCTTTATGATTGTTCAGTATTACATCTCAGTTTAAAGTTTAAATACTGACTTAGAATCGAGCTGTCTGGCACAACATTACTCCTCATTTTTCATTGTTTCTTCATTTCAGAAACTTTCCAACTTCTAGAGCTGAGCGCAAACTTAGAAATCATCTATCCATACATTTATAATCAAATTTCCTTTCAAATTTTGAAAGCAATTTTTCTAATGAAAGAGTATTTTCACTGAACTTCTTAGATGTTAAGTTCTACTTATATGAGAACGACTTACATATGAGTTCTACTAATACATCCTCCCTATTCAAAGAACCTTAATGTCTTAAGCAAGGTGTTGAAAGTTAGGTGTAGTAAAGTTAGGGCTGAAGGTCTTCACTTATTCTCTGTCCAAATTCATTTCCACTTCCTCATGAATTACTTCAAATCTTCATGATTCCAAATCATAATTTTCTACATTTTCAAAACTCAAATTCATGGTAAATATGTTAATGGCTACAAAGAAGGAACAACCAAATATTTGCCTGGTCTTTATTTTCTTTACAGAGAAACATAAACAGCTATTCAGAAGTCATTCAAATTTTACCCAATTAAAATTTGAGATGTGTACTGTCTTTGCCTACTAATAAAAGTTGGAAACTTTCATTTGATAAAATTCATCAGTTGAAATTACTTATTTTTCCTTTAACTTTGAGTTATCAGTACATATAAAATATTGGGGGGAAAAAAAAGTGCTTGGCATAATGTCTATTCTTGGCTATGTTCCTGAACTGCTTTAATAATGGGTCAGGTCATTAAGTCCTTTAAACCTGAAGTAAAAATAGTCTACTGACATTCATGTTATGTTGTTAATGAAATGCTGTCTTTCTTTTTGGAGGAGAAATAAAATTGTCTAGTTTTCTCTATTTTAAGATGGGCCAACTCATCTGTCCTGGGACAGGAAGTACACTTGGATTTACTTTAATTTTTAGAAAATTGTGATAATGAACAAGTGATATAATATTTCCATAGAAACTTCTTACTACCTTAGAACTTCAGATAATCCACCAAAACCAACTATTAAGGTATACCATTTAGATCACATGAGTAGCTGTAAATTTACTTATGCTTTGTCCACAGGAGATAAAGAATCATAGATCAATTTCTGTGGACTGTGGTTTGCCTCTAACGCATAATCTCTAGTAGGATCCTTTGGCTTGGAACAGAACCTGGGAAAGAAATAGAGGTGTCTTCCCTCCAATGGGAAATGCTCTCAAGTCAGTCCTAAAGGCCTAATGCCTTCATCACCTAAGAGTTACTCTGCAGTCAAAGCTCAGGAAAGTTTCAAACTGAGGTCCCACCAGGATTCTGACATGAAACTCTTCCATATTTGGGAAAATAGAACAATATATATTAGAGGAATGCTCCTCATTTTTGAGGAACATTGATTCTATTTAAAGAAGTTCTATTTAAATGATTATATTTAAAGAAATGTAGCCCATCTACATCTGAAAGTGGCTACTTATAGTAGAGGCTCTTCAACTGTGGAAGAGGAGTCAGCATTTGGAATTTAAAAGGGGCGCGGGGGTGGGGGGTTACATCCAAAATGCACACATATTTTGTGCCAATTTTTAGTGTGAAAATTCATTTTAACATATTTTGTTATAATTGACACACTGTAAATACTCCTATTCATATATTTTGCTATTGCTGCTAAGTCGCTTCAGTCGTGTCCGACTCTATGTGACCCCACAGATGGCAGCCCACCAGGCTCCCCCATCCCTGGGATTCTCTAGGCAAGAATACTGGAGTGGGTTGCCATTTCCTTCTCCAATGCATGAAAGTGAAAAGTCAAAGTGAAGTCGCTCAGCCGTGTCTGTTATAAGGAAACAAATCACAAGTATTTGAAAATTTGACCTATAAGACTAATGTTTTACGATTGCACTGCCCAATAGTATCCACCAGCCACATGTGACAACTGAGCACATGAAATGCTGCTGGTGTGACTAAAGAACTAAATTTTTAACTTTTTGCTAAATTTAGCAACCTGGATATGCGATTCTTCTCTTTTAAATATAACTTTATGAAACAAATACATATAAGGTATTTTTGATGAAAAATTAGCATCTAGATTGAGATGCACTGTTATTGTAAATATAGCCCTGATTATACCTAGAATAAAGCATAGAATGCAATACATATCATTAATAATTTTATAATGTAAAGTTTTTTTTTTTAATTTGACTTTACAATACGCTATTGGCTTTGCCATACATCGACATGAATCCAATGAGAATTTTTTTTTAAATTAGCCTCCAATTAAATGAGAATATGTTTGATGTACTGGGTTAATTACTGTGGTATAATTCACAAAGTTGTAAATTATTTAAAGTGTACTATGTGGTGATTTGATATATATATACATTTAAAAAGATTCACACCCTCTCCCATCCCCCAGTGTTAATCAGCACATCTATCACTACACATATTTACTTTTTATTTTGTTCCGATGAGAATATTTCAGTTCTAAGAAATTTCAGTTATACAATGCAGTGTTGTCAACTACAGTCGCCATTAAACCATATTATTAAAATTATCTATTTCTTTTTGTGTTTTTTAACGTAGCTACTAAAAATTTTAAATTACACACATGTGGTTTGCATTACATTTACATTAAATAGAATTTCTTTGGACAATCATAAATCATGACAGTGTCAAGTACTAGGGTTGTTGATTTAAACATTTTATGTTGCTTCAGAATTACAATATCCTTTTCAACCTATCAGTCATATTACTTACACTTAAAGTAAACTGGTGGTGCCATTCTAAAAACTCTTGGATTGCTTATGAAGCATTTTAAGAGGATTATGTATTTTCACATAAGTATTTGAATGACCAAGTTGTTATTCTTTCATCTTTTCCTGTGGCTCACTTTCTTGGCCCACACAGATAATATTCTGCAGGCTCTACAATATAAATCTATTCTGTAACATTTCCCATTTCACCTCAGAGGAAATACCTAACCTCTGAAATCTTTTTGTAATTATGTTATTGGGTAACACACGCCACTAATTCTCTTGCCATGGAAAGACAGAACCCTACTAAAAAGAGACATCTGAAACACATTTCTGCCAAGGAAATGTCATTTGAGTTCACCTACTTGCAAAAAGAAAGAATTACTCAAATATCCTTTGCAAAATATCTGTTATTCTTGGGGTAATTTTTAATGAGACAAATAAACAGCAATGATTAAAAAAAAAATGGAAACCAAAAAGTCAGATACTCTCTAAATCTAAGTGCTATCACTGCATTTTAAGAATTAAAGTAGCACTAAGGCTCTCCAAATATAATGTTGCCAAAAGCTGATTCTGAGTTATCACGTAAGGAAATGTCTACAAGCTGTAAATCTCTCACAGATGGTCTACTTTAAAATATATATATCACAATATTATTAATTGTTCCATAATTAGATGAAACTCAGGATGGAACCGGGGCTTCCCAGGCAGCTCAGTGAAAAAGAACTTGCCTGTCAATGTAGAAGACTTTAGAGACTCAGGTGCAATTCCTGGGTTGGGAAGATCCCCTGGAGGAGGAAATATCAACCCACTCAAGTATTCTTGCCAGGAAAATACCACAGTTAGAGGAGCCTGGTGGGTTACAGTCTATGGGGTTGCAAAGAGTCAGACATGACTTAGTGACTACACATGCATGAATGCATGCAACATGGTACAGAAAGACATAATGTTTAAGTTTTATTTTTAATTTATATGGATACATGAATAAAGGCCAAAGGGAAAAAATCATTAGGCATTGCAAATATACACATGTATACACACAAAATTAACCAAGCATTTTGCAAAGTTTTCCAAAAAAGAAGCATTCATGTGTAAGTCCACCAAAAAAAAAAAAAAAGCTACTAAAGGCTGGTTCAAAACCTCTAAAAATAGGTACAGATTGAAGAATCTCACTCAGCAGATCCTGTGCAACCACAGCAATGTTTCCTAAACTACTGAAGCTGATGATTTAGGAAAACTGTCTACTGGAAAAAGTCCAAAAAGAAAAAGGTCTATTTTAAAAGTTGATGCTTACACCAATTTTATTTACTCTGTTAAGTGCACCAACTTTATTCTATTATTATCTTAAATTTTTACTTCAAGGTCATCAAACTTTTTCTTAAGAAAAGCCAGATAATCAATATTTTAGACTTGAGAGTCATACTGTCTTTGTTGATACTACTTAACTCTGCTGCTATTGTGCGAAAACAGCCAGAGACGATACATAAACCAATGGGCTTGGCTGTGCTCCTATAAATCTTTATTTACAAAAACAGGCTGTGGGGTTGATTTAACCTGAGGACTGTAGTTGAGGGATCTCTACACTGTATCTTTGAACTACTGCTCTTGGGTGCTAAGTCACTTCAGTAGTGTCCACTCTTTGTGACCCTATGGGTTATAGACCACCAGGTTCCTCTGTCCATGGGATTCTGCAGGTAAGAATACTGGAGTGGGTTGCCATGCCCTCCACCAGGGGATCGTCCCAACCCAGGGATTGCATCTGCGTCTCTAAAGTCTCCTGCACTGGCAGGTGGGTTCTTTATCTCTAACGCCACCTGGGAAGCTGATTTTGGCTAATTTAATTTTGCTTATCCTGGTATTTTCATAAGCATTCTCCTTAAGTAGATGAGTATAAAAGGACATGTTTGATATCCCTACTTGTCTTCTGTTCCTTTTCTTCTGTTAATAGCCCCCTGATGTTCTTTGGGAAAGTCCTCTCTCTACTAATCTCCATTGTTTTAAGTGGTTGTTTGGGTAACTCAGGGATGATAAAGTGAAACAAGAACACCAAAGCCAGTGATATTTATTGTGGGACTTTTGTGAAATTTTTCAGAGACAGAGCTCATCCCTTTTCTACTAGGGTTGAAACTAATAAGCTGTGTGTTTAGAGCCACTGGTAACCATTTTGCTTCTGTATGGGAAGAGCCTATCTGAGGATGAAACCAACACAGAAGCAAAGGATGCCCGATGGCATTATTTAAATCCCTGAATCCAGCTATATGAGAAGCCAGAACGTTTCAATTAGGAGACAATGCTCTCTCTCTTTGTGTGTGTGTGTAGGGGGTGGGGGTGGGGTGCTGGAGCTGGTTTAAATTCATACCTGGCTTTTGAATACAAGAACGACTAACAAAATACGTTGAGAAATGGTAATATCTGAAGGGTTCTAAGCCAAACTCTGGAATTTAAGCTGCATAGGTAACCCCTGACTTCTTTGATAACCTCAGAATGTTATAGACAGTAACAAAATGTCCCTTTGTCCATAGTTCTGTCCTAGGCAACATTAAATATATATGAATGGAAGGAAAACAGTAAAAATGTAAATGTATTCAGATCCTATCAATACAAAGTTCTATTTTTGTCTGTTCTCTTATCTGAAAACACCTCATATTGCTTTAAAAGTACAGATCTTGTATCATGAGGCAGAGGACAGAAACTGAATATGTATAAGAAAGAAATGCTACACTCCATTTGGAACTAGCTAATTGACATTTCCAGTAATATTTGCCTTTAATTTGATTATAATGCATTGTGCTCATATCAATAATTACAGTAACTCAAACTAAATGCGCATGACTTTTCATGGATCTTCTTTACCTAAATATACACAACCACATTTGGGCTTTTCCCCTATCATCTCAGATACAATCTATTAGCTTCTAAAGACAGAGTAGGATTAAGATTACTTTAGGAGAAAAATTTTAGTAAACATTAAGATCCAATATGTAAAATAGGAATAATTATTTAATTTGAATGCATATGTTGTACTTGTCTATCCTATAATCATCTTTAGGGTCACTGTCTCTTCCCATATTAAACTGCAGTTTCCTGGAAGGTAGATATGCGCCTCACTAGTTCAGTCTCTGCAGGGCTACTGTAGTTTCATCCATGTTGAAAGAAGTCAGTATCTACTCAACTCAATTACTTTTCTCTATAAAATACATTTGAAATATTTGCTCCCACCTATATTTGAAAGATGTGGAATGCTCACATTACCATTTTGCATGAATGAGATAAAGACTTTTTCTGGCTCCTGCCAGTATGCTGTAATCCCATTCAGGTTCCCCAGAGAGAAACTCTGACACGAGGTTGAAGCCCAGAAGCAATGGTGAGGGAGGGGGGAAACGATTCATGGAAAGAAAGCCAGTCAGAGAAGAGTGATTCTGAAGCTGCTGCAGAGGGTGACTTGGGTCAAATTCTCTGAAGGAAATCTCTGGAAAAGGTGGAAAATGCACTTCAGAGATGTATGCCATTTGGAGAAGAGAGCCAGGCTATTTATACAATAACTCCCTGCAATTATTGCTTGAAGATTAATCCCTAGGGGTGTTCATTCCATATCATTTCCACTCTACCTGTTTCAGAAAAAGCCTTTCGTCACAGAAATAGTATGGCAGCTGGACATCATCCTGGGCACCCCAAAATGTAAAGCTTGAGTATTTAGGTGGGGTATCAGTAGCATCTTCTACACCCATCTTATCTTTCTCTCTTTCCACTTTCCCTGTGCAATATTATTTTAAATAACCATTTTCTCAAATTTCCTTATTCAAAAACCTTCAGTGATTCTGTCCTTTAGTTTGCCAAAATCTAAAATCTCTCACCCGATTTTCCTTTCTTGTTGTTTCTTTGGGTTCTTATGTAGCAAAACCAAACCAAAAACTATCCACAGGTACAAAAAATTATCCATGGGGATGCTCACAGCTAGGTGGATTAAAGATGCACAAACTGAAATATATTAACAATTTCCAAATAAGCTAATAAGTTTATCTCTCTGACTCTGGTACCCAGAAAACTCACCAGCACATAGAAGGGCATTGACGTCTATTGAAGCTATAAGTATCCTAACATTTTCACAGGATTTGAAGTACCACACCTCAACCCTTATTTGATATTCACAAGAGATTAATAAAACTTAGTCTTGAAATAACAAAAATAATATTCATAAAGTAACAGCATGCTATTATCTAGCTTTTTAAAATAAACAGTAAGCCAGAATTGTCTTTAAAGGGCTGCCATACTATGCATCATTTAAATTTACAAACGAAAGCACTCCATGAGATGTCCTGCTTCTGATTGGAACGTTCACTCTTATCTCTTATTCTAGCCCAGCTTTGTTCAAGAGAAATAGAAAGCAAGCCACATATGCAATTTTAACTTTTCTGGTAGCCACTTTAAAAAGAGGAGAGACACACATGAATGTTAATTTAAATAAAACTATCATTTGAATAGGTAGTAAATATAAAAATAAATGAGTTTACTTTTTGTGTTTTAACTCTTTGAAATCCAGCGTGCGTTTTATATTCATTGCACATATTAATTCAGACTAGTCCCATTTCCAATAATCAACAGTCATCTGTGACTAAACACTACTGCCTTGAACAGCACAGAAATAGCCTTTATCAGCTGAAGCACCACACCATCCCTTTTTATCCTTTAAACTAGCTCTTTGGGGTATTAAAAAGGTGTTCACAGATCAGCAAGGACAGGTGGTTCTGGGGAGCCCTATGATTTCCTCAGTGGTATTTGCCTATTTTTATCTATCTTGACTTTTCTCAGGATTGTTGAGACAATAATTTTGCAGCATTCTTGTTTTGCAGTATTAGTTGACTCAAAATATATCTGTCCACAACCTTTGTCATTATTTTAAGACTTCTTGTTGACAAAAGCTGTGCTGTGGCCCTAGGTATGTTCCTAATCAGCTGTATGCCTATTTTTCATCCCTATAAGCAATAGCTAGTGCAGGCAACCAATATGATAGGCTTTCCATCCCATAACTCTGCCAGGGCTCATGTCCTTTCTTGCTGAAGATGAGCTAAGTGATGGTGGGAAAGTCAATGAAGCTCTCGTTTTCCCGTTTGTCAAGTGGAGGTAATACTTACTTAATAGAGATGCTGTTAAGAGTAAATTATATCCTGTTTACTTATTCTGTATTGAACCTGAGTTACATTTAACAATTATTTAATGCAAATTTCCTCATCTACAAAATGAGGACTGGATTTGAGCCAGAATGCTCACCAAGATTCCTTCCAATTAAAAAAAACTCAATATCCAGTGAAATGTATTAAACCTTGCCATGTGGCTAACAGAAGTAAGTCTAAAGAGAACTCACCCCTCACCTCCCACCACAGGTTTCCCCACTGGCTGTACTAAGACGGCTTGGGTGCAGGGCAGGCCCAGGAGTCCCTGCAGCAGGCCTAACTGAGAAGAGTAATTCTTAGAGGCAGAAGAGTCAGGGGTGACGGTCAACATATTTAACAACTGGTGAAACATGAATACCAACCAATCAGAAAAGTTGTTGCGACTGATCAAAGGAAGGGCAGCTGCATGGCAGCAAGCAGGGACTGCAGTGGTATCTGCAGGCTAGATGAGTGCTGCAGGGAGGCAGGCTGGAGGGAGGGTTTGAGCTCTGAGCACTTACTTAATGTGTGCTTTAGGGCAAGTAACCTAAACTCATCAAGCAGCAGCTTCTTCATCTATAAAAATGAGGTGTATTATACAAGAGGTCTCTCATCTGAGGATAATTAATTCTAGGATAAAGGGATTTTAAATGGATACGCTTAAATAGTACCACAAATATCTTAATGCTACAGCAAAAATCATTTTAATTGGGGCTTATCTTGAGCTAAAATCTATGAAAATAAGTTTATTTTATGTACAGCAAAACCAAGTTATAATTGTTCTAGTGCTCAAAACAAGAAATTAAGAATTGATGGAGGGTGCTGGGTTACTTTTCCCTCCAAATTTGGAGAATATGATCACATATTTTTTACTTCAGTGATAACTCTGACAGTGCAACCATAAAGAAGGTAATATGAAAAACACTTTTGTAAGTAATCACCAGTTAGTCCAAGGATTTCTCTTCTTTCTATTTGTAACATTTTCAACAGAAGCCCTGTTGCTGTGGGTTAGCATTCTATCTATTTTATATTATTCAATATTTCCTATATCTGATAACTGGTTAGTAAATGACAATATTCAAGTTCAAGTTGCTATGTTAACGAGAGAGTGCTGTTAAAATGAATACTAATTTTATTAGTCATCTCGTCACCAGCTGCTGTCTTCTCCTCTAAAGTTATTTGTTTTCCTGCAAAACTTTACACTCTGGGCATGTGCATAGCATATACTTGCTTAATCAGGACCTGGTAGATGAATCGCTTTTGACTCTAGTGAAAGCCGAATGAAAGAAGGTCAACTAAAATACAGCAGGAACATGACAAAAGCCGAAGCTTCGTCTAGTTTCCACTTGACTTAGTGATCATGAAGTTGGAGGAGGACACTGGAAACCGAGCCATGCCGGGGCCTCTTGCCTCGCCCTTTCCATGGTAACAATGCTTGGAGACCAAGAATGGAAATATGTTTCTAACTTCCATCGACTCTGCTAAAAATCATTTGTACATGTCCAGTTATTCAATGATAATTAAATAACTATCATATAAAAGGCATTTAAAATAATTTTATATTTTCTTAGGTTTACATGTATTACAATTCCCCAAATATGTATAACTGAAATACATTCAAGACATAATTTGGTATAGAATCTCATCTTATATTTTATATAAATTTAGTATCTTCACATTCGTCTTCATTTCCTTATGATAATTTTTATAACACTGAACTACCTCTAGATTAATGTTTGCCTCATATTTTTTAAGCACCTCATTAAAAATCACCTATCACATTCTGTTAAAATGTACCCTGGATATATAGACCTCTGTATGAAAAGAAAAATGCTCTCAAATTTCAGCAGATGGCCAATTTATCTCAGGCAATATTAAACATAACTTTATTTTAGTACTGTGAAATTATATAGAAAACTTTTGCAGATAATTTTTAACAAAGATACAGAAGTATTAGAAAGTATAATTTCTCCTCAAAATTAAGAAAAAGGGACACATTCTTGGGATAAAATTGTATCCCAGTTCATCACTACAATTAGGTTTTCTAAATGAATTCACAGACATATTTTTAATACACTGTTCTCTAAATTAATTTCTAATCCAGACAATTCACTCTATGAATGTTTTAAAAGTCTTAACAAATTACATAAAAATCATTTGAAAATACATTGTTCTCAGGATTCAGGATGTCTACGCAAGAACGGTGATGAGGAAGAAACGACCAAGATTATATAAGTGGGAGAGAGGCTCTTGCATCAGTGTATTAATTGTCTATTGCTGTTGTAACAAATTAACACAAAGTTAATGACTTAAGACAAAATAAATTTATCCTACCTACAGTCTGAAAGATAGAAATATAAATGGGCTTCATTGGACTGAAATCAAGGTGTTAGCAGAACTGCACTCCTTTCTGGAGGTTTTCGGGGAGAATCTGGTATCTTGCCTTATCCAGCTGCTAGAAGCTACCCCATATTCCTTGACTGGTGTGGCCCCCTTCAATCTTCAAAGTCAGCAATGGAATTCTTTTTTATAATCATCCCTTCAACTCTGACTCAATCATCACAGCTCATTCTCTGAATTTCTTGCCTCCCTCTTTACCTTTAGGGACCCCTCATAACTACCTGAGACCCAACAGATAATCCAGGATAATGTCCCTATATCAAGATCCTTAATTTATTCATATTTGCAGTTTCTTTCTCACAGATTCAAGGAAGCAGGACCTGAACACCTTTGGGAGACCATTATTCTACTACCACATCAGACACATTGCTATTACTTCCTCTCCCATATAATCTTATACCTAATTGGTCACAAATGGCAAAGGAGAAAAGGGAAGATGTACTCATCTGAATGAAGAGTTCCAAAGAATAGCAAGGAGAGATAAGAAAGCCTTCCTAAGTGAACAATGCAAAGAAACAGAGGAAACAATAGAATAGGAAAGACTAGAGAGCTCTTCAAGAAAATTAGTGATACCAAGGGAAAATTTCATGCAAAGATGAGCACAATAAAGGATAGAAATGGTATGGACCTAACAGAAGCAGAAGATATTAAGAAGAGGTAGCAAGAAAGCACAGAACTGTACAAAAACTACACATTAGGAATGGAAGTGAGAGTTGAAACATAAAGAAAGCTGAGCACCAAAGAATTGATACTTTTGAACTGTGGTGTTGGAGAAGACTCTTGAGAGTCCCGTGGACTGCAAGGAGATCAAACCAGTCCATCCAAAAGATCAGTCCTGAATATTCATTGTCAGGACTGATACTGAAGCTCCAATACTTTGGCCACCTGATGTGAAGAGCTGACTCATTAGAAAAGACCCTGATGCTGGGAAAGATTGAAGGCAGGAGAAGGGGACAGAGGACAAGATGGATGGATGGCATCGCCGACTCAATGGACAATAGTTTAAGCAAGCTCCAGGAGATGGTGAAGGACAGAGAAGCCTAGGCTGCTGAAGTCCATGGGGTCTCAAAGAGTCGGACATGACTGATTAACTGAACAACCACAACAACAAACTGGTCACACTTATTTTCTTCTAAGTACTCATCATATCAATGATTCTGGAATTGACTCTCCAGATATCATTTATTTGGTTCTTCTGACTTTGAAAAAAACAATCTTTCTGATGTCAGTTCCTACTTTTAGTTGCAGCCCCAGTCCATCCTAAAGGAGATCAGTCCTGAATATTCATTTGGAAGGACTGATGGTGAAGCTGAAACTGCAACACTTTGGCCACCTGATGCAAAGAGCTGACTCATTTGAAAAAAACCCTGATGCTGGGAAAGATTGAGGACAGGAGGAGAAGGGGACAACAGAGTATGAGATGGTGAGATGGCATCACCAACTCAATGGACATGGGTTTGGGTGGACTCCAGGAGTTAGTGATGGACAGGGAGGTCTGGTGTGCTGCGGTTCATGGGGTCACAAAGAGTCGGACACGACTGAATGACTGAACTGAACTACTCCCACCCCTACTCCCTACTCCAGGATTTTCAACAGGTTCTTCCCTNTGGGTGGACTCCAGGAGTTAGTGATGGACAGGGAGGTCTGGTGTGCTGCGGTTCATGGGGTCACAAAGAGTCGTTCACGACTGAATGACTGAACTGAACTACTCCCACCCCTACTCCCTACTCCAGGATTTTCAACAGGTTCTTCCCTTTCTGAGAGTAAATGAAAGCACAGGAACAATGGTCAAGTATTCACACATTTCTTCCTCTCCAGGGCTGCTGAGTCAGTCATAGAGCCACAGGGAAGCAGAATTCACATAAAAACCCAGACGAACCACAAGAATCCTCCATGCTGCCAAGGAACATTCCGTACAAGCAACAGTCAACTCTGGTACATCCAGGAAACTCATAATTTGGTGGTTTTCAGGCCAGTTCCAGTGAATGCATTACAAATAGAGATTGTGTTCTGTAAATACACCTAGCCTTCCAGTAGTCATGTATGGATGTGAGAGTTGGAATGAGAAGAAAGCTGAGTGCTGAAGAATTGATGCTTTTGAAGTGTGGTGTTGGAGAAGACTCTTGAAAGTCCCNGTGTGTGTGTCTGTGTGTGTCTGTGTATGATCAGCACACAGTGAATCTTAATGGTTAATTCTGATATTTAAAACAATAACACTATACAAAGAGATATTCTTGTTGTCAAGGAAATTTTATAAGCAGGCTTTTGAAAGAAAAAACAAAAATTACGTAAATTAGAAAATCTTGGTGGAAAATTTTGATTAGATTATTTTTTATTCTGCAAAGTACCAAAACATTCTGCATAGCTAATAAATGTCAAAGTAACAATAAAGATAATCAGAATAATAATCTAAAATCAAGAGCAAAAAGAGGGAGGGAGGGAAGGAAAAAATGAAATTTAACCCCTAGTATTTAGACTTTATTGTTTAGCATCCAGGCTAAAAACAAAATTAAAATGTCAACTCTGCTTCTTTTATCTGGTTATAGTGTCAGAAGACTGAGATAGGGCAACTCTTCAGATTATATAATCCCATTGGAACTCATTTTTAAATGAACATTTTAAATGGAACATTTTAAAATGTTTCCAAAACACTGCAATCACCATCCCAGGGCTGAGGACATGTAATGGGCCTCCAGGCCTTTCTCCTGTCAGAACCTTACAAGAAACAGATAAAGCAGGTGAGGTCAGCTCAGCTGCCCAGACCTGGCCCCATATACAGTAACCTTTGTTTTAGAAGAATTCTGCTATGAAACCTGTATTCTCAGGGCTCAGCCACACAATAACTATATGTTTGAGCTCTAAATATATCCATGAAAGAAAGATGACAAAACCAGTACAATCGCTGCTGGCAACTTTGAAGACCTGGACTGTGTCAAGATGGTGAAGTGACCTCCAGATTGGGAAATGAACCCCATAAACTGATGAGGGTTGTGTTAGATAAGCCAACTTCATTCCTCTAAAGATTGTTTCCACTACATACACACTTCAGGCTAGGATAAGCTTCCATTATTTTCCATGGGTATTCTTGCATGTTATGGGTGCCAGGTTCTACCATTTTTATAACTATGTGACTTCTGGCAAGCAACTTAACCTTTCTGTGTCTTAACTACTTTACCAGTTTTTTTTTTTTAAGTACCATTAAATGACCGGTACACTCCGTTCAACTCCTAATTTACTGTCATACTTTTTTTTAAAGGCATTTAAATATATATTTTTTACTTCAAAGCCACACATTTAAGAAGACCAGGCTCAAGCCTCGGCTGCATCAGGCACCAGCCTTACAACCCTGAGCAAGTTGTCTTAATAACCCCAAGTCCAGTTCCTCTCCTGCTAAANAGGGATTGGGGGCAGGAGAAGGGGACGACAGAGGATGAGATGGCTGGATGGCATCACCAACTCGATGGACTTGAGTTTGAATGAACTCTGGGAGTTGATGATGGACAGGGAGGCCTGGCGTGCTGTGATTCATGAGGCAGCAAAGAGCTGGACACAACTGAGCGACTGAACTGACTGAACTGAACTTCTCTAATTATTTGATGCATCTTCCCTTTTCCTTAGACCCTAAGTGGGGTAGTTTTCTCTAATCATATGTAAGGCATAAGGTCACAGAAAAGTGTTGCTGATAATCATAAATATCTATAATAATGAGATGTGAGCAAACTCTAAAAGAGCATGAAGTTCCCTTTTGAAATTACTTTCATGTATTGTACTATAATATACTAAAGAACCTAAACGGTATTTTGGGGGTCAATTAAGGTTATATACATTTTCTAGAAGTAAAACATCTCTCGATATCAAACCTAGTAAACTAGTTAAAGCTGAGTTTGGGGACCAAATGAATTACTGCATGAAAAAAAGATGATTCTCATTTTATCCTATGGCTTTAAAGGCAATTTCAAAAGGAGTTTAAGACACTATTTGAATAACTATGGCATCATTTGGAAAAAAGGAACAAACATCTCAGGGTGATTATCTTGAAGGAGAGCACTCATCTAGGTATGAGAATTTTGGTTTATAAAGAACTGCCATTTTAAGGTTTCTGCTGCTCTGCCCCAGACAAGTTAGCATCTTACATTTTTTTAGCTTGTGGAGTCAGCCCAAGATGACTCAAATATGAAGAATAAAATTTTTATCAACCATTTGATTAAGACATTACCAGGCATGTCTGCCTTTATATCATTATCATAAAATGTGCAAGGAGGTTATACTCAACACAGTAAGAATCTGGATAAATGTTCTCTCCCATGCACAACTTTTACCCAGAATTTGATCACATAAGAATTTAAATAGATACATGATATGACACACTGCTAATCATTAAACTTAAAAGATGGAGAAGGAAATTGCAACTCACTCTATTATTCTTGCTTGGAAAAATCTCATGGACAGAGAAGCCTGGCAGGCAACAGTCCATGGGGTCGCAAAGAGGCAGACACAAGAGCAACTGAACAACAACAATGGCCCTCAGTTAAATGGTTCAGGCATATTATGGTTGCAATTTTAAACATGTTCATAAACCCCTAAGAACTTGGAAAACTGAAAAATAAAATTGCCAACTGCTAGTTATATTGTAAAATCCCAATAGGTAGAAAAGGGGCTTCCCTGGTGGCTCAGACAGTAAAGAATCTGCCTGCAAGGCAGGAGACCTTGGTTCAATATCTAGGCCAGGAAGATCCCCTAGAGAAGGGAATGGCTACCCACTCCAGTATTCTTGCCTGGAGAATCCCATGGACANCTGGTGGCTCAGACAGTAAAGAATCTGCCTGCAAGGCAGGAGACCTTGGTTCAATATCTAGGCCAGGAAGATCCCCTAGAGAAGGGAATGGCTACCCACTCCAGTATTCTTGCCTGGAGAATCCCATGGACAGAGGAGCCTGGTAGGCTACAGTCCATGAGGTCACAAAGAGTCAGACACAAGTGAGAGACTAACACTTATACTTTCAACAGAGGGAAAAGATTGACTTTCCAGGACAGCAACAGTTGATATGGACATAATGGAAGGCATAATCATCCAAAGAGAGAATGTCAGAGTGTGTTGGTAGATGAACAGGACTGGGGGAAAGAGGTTATTCAGCAGTTAGAGCACCCAAATCTGAGACAGAGAGGCTGACCTTGGCTAACCGTGGCANACAGCAACAGTTGATATGGACATAATGGAAGGCATAATCATCCAAAGAGAGAATGTCAGAGTGTGTTGGTAGATGAACAGGACTGGGGGAAAGAGGTTATTCAGCAGTTAGAGCACCCAAATCTGAGACAGAGAGGCTGACCTTGGCTAACCGTGGCACTGTCCATCCAAGCACTGAGCAGGAGAATGCAACACGGACCGTGGAACAGGCGTGTCTCTGCTGTGGTCAGATCACCTTAGGCTCAGACCGTTAAACGTTCAAGTTGTTCAGCCAACTCCTCTTCTCTAAATCCCCAATAAATAAGCAGTAAATGGCAAGAAGTCTCCTGTAGCATTTTGTATCCTCAGTGATTATAATTATGATTATGGAATTAAAAATTTATATTCGGATATAATGGTTTTAAAAATTATATGCACACCTAGGAAATGAATCTATCCTCAGTGCAGTGACCACACCATGTTTCTAGCACTGAAACACCACTATTACTACTAGCTAAGCCTGAATGGGACGACAGAGGATGAGATGGCTGGATGGCATCACTGACTCGATGGACGTGAGTCTGAGTGAACTCCGGGAGTTGGTGATGGACAGGGAGGCTGCGACTCATGGGGTCACAAAGAGTCGGACATGACTGAGCGAATAAACTGAACTGAATTGAAGCCTGAATGAACACCGAGTCAAAGCAGCTCAAGACCTGGCTGAAGATGCACATGTCACATAAGAGGCAAAATGATATAAACTGAATCGAAGAGTAAAGGAAGGCAAGTGAGGGTTAACAGAGGAAAAAGGCGAGATTTTATAAGGTCAAAGAACAGGTGTTACAGGTCTAACTGAGTAATTCAGACTCTAATTGCTTCCCAACAGTTTGGACCCTTCAGAAATGTGTGAGAAACTATAGGAACAACTATTTGTACAACCTTCTCTGAATTCAATTATTTCAGTAGGAACCCCGCTAATTTACTTACAGACCGAAGTTTGATAAGTTAAAGCCAAAGTGTTTGAAGCCTGGGAATAAATTCACTGCCCTCAAAAGTATCTCTTAATGTGAAGTGAGTAGATAAATCGAATGCCCTTTATCAGTCATTTCCTATTAAGTTAGTAAAGAAGGAATAAGTAATACCATCACTTGTGTAGGCTATAACCTCCAGAATCGTAATTACCTAAATAAGAATCTCAGTAAACAATGAAAGGAAAAAAGACCTTAGCAAATTTCAAAGCTGGGCTTGGTAAAGATCTGAGGAATTTTATCACAGATCCACACAGCAATAGGTAGTCTTAAAAAAATTTTATTTCACTGTACTCATATATGGTATATATAAATCATGGGAGGAGACTGGATATAAATGCTCTTCTAATAATGGCCTCTCAAGCAAGAAGAATGCAATCCTTTTTCCAATAACTCAGTCTAGCATTTAATTATCATATAAAGCAACAAAAAATTTTACTTGGGGAGTGGCTTACAGTTATATAGCAAGATTGTTCTAAGAATATTTTTTTCATAAATTTTTTTCAAATGTGCTGGAAAAATGACAACAATGAGGGGCTCAAAACCATGTATCTTGCCTTTCAGTATAGCCTTGGTCCACTTTCCTAAGTCAGTTCCGCAAAAAAAGTGGTGATAGAAAAGACAGACAATTGATGGGTTTTGCTTGTTTCAAAGAAAATCACATTAGTTTGGACTTGGTTCAAGAGAGTCAGTCAAAGCAAAAGCTTTCTGGTGATAACACCCTTCTGGGACAAGGTCATCAACACACACACAATCTTAAAGCCTCTAAAGGAGGATGAAGCCGCTGCACAACAGCTTCCTGCTTTGGGAACCTGACTATTCTGTATAAAGTTATAAATAAATAAACTACCATTATCTTTATAAATAGAAAAAGCATTTCCTTAACCAAGGTGGCTACAGTGCAATTTTTATTTCTAGGAGAATAAAATTATCACAGGTATTCTCACCTTCTCTGATGTCATCAACTATTCAGTGTTTTAAAGGTTTTGTTTTTTTGAGCGTTAAACTGGTGTTTAAAAAAAAATAAAAAAATAAACTGGTGTAATGCACTGTGTTGTTGGAGAAGACTCTTGAGAGTCCCTTGGACTGCAAGGAAATCCAACCAGTCCATTCTGAAGGAGATCAGCCCTGGGATTTCTTTGGAGGGAATGATGCTGAAGCTGAAACTCCAGTACTTTGGCCACCTCATGCGAAGAGTTGACTCACTGGAAAAGACTCTGATGCTGGGTGGGATTGGGGGCAGGAGGAGAAAGGGACGACAGAGGATGAGATGGCTGGATGGCATCATGGACTCGATGGACGTGAGTCTGAGAGAACTCTGGGAGTTGGTGATGGACAGGGAGGCCTGATGTGCTGCGATTCATGGGGTTGCAAAGA
The DNA here is from genome assembly GCA_006410875.1 of Neotragus pygmaeus. Lineage (NCBI taxonomy): Eukaryota > Metazoa > Chordata > Mammalia > Artiodactyla > Bovidae > Neotragus > Neotragus pygmaeus. Next base: position 354,033 of record SJYV01021426.1, on the reverse strand, counting down.
GTCGGACACAACTGAGCGACTGAACTGAACTGAAGTGACTGAATGCTATGAATCTCAGTTTATTTTTCTGGAAACTTACATATTTATATACTTTAGTTTTATAAAAGAGTTCATTATTGGGAAGGCTGGTTTTTCTCCTAACAGCATAGTCATGTTATACAAGTATTAATAAAATGGTTTTCAATTTGTCTATACAGTATATTCTATGTGTAAAGTGCTTTTGTAAGTACTGTGAGGCTTACTATGGTGCTGAATGAGTTCCACTTTTATTACTTAATTTCCATTTTAAAACAAAGTAAGCATGAGTCATCAATGTAAAAATGCTTTCTATTTTATAAAACCTTACAAAAGTAAAAGGAAAGAGTCCTTTTGTTAAATATGGATCCACACAGATATATGAATGAACAAATAAAACATTTTAATTGGTTGGGAGATATAATATTGTTAATATGTCCCTTCTTGTCAAGGCAATCTACAAATTTAATGCAATTTTAATCAAAATCCCAGCAAGCTTTTTTGAAGAAATTGACAATCCTAAAATTTAGATAAAGTACAAAAGATACAGAATAAAGTAAATTTAGAAGAATTACATAAATTCAAGCCTTACTATATGGCTAAAGTAATCAAGGCACCCTGGTAGTGGTGTAAAGATAGAGATTAAAGACACAGAATAGACACAACTAATGCACCAAGTCAATTCAAAGGAGAAAGCAGTCTTTCCAACAAATGAAGATAAAATAATTGATCTCTCTATGGAAAATAAACCTCAATTTATTCCTCATGATACATACAAAAATTAATTTAAGAAGGATAATAACCCTGAATATAAAAATCAGGAATATGAGATTTCTAGAGGGAAAGAATAAAACAATATATTTGTGACACTTGACCAGGCAAAGACCTTTTAGAACGTTAGAAACACTCTAAAATAAAAATGTTGATAAAACGCACTTCATCAAAATCAGTAAGTTCTACATCAAAACACACTGGTAAGAAAGGACTATGAAGTCACAGGCTAAGAAAAACATCTGCTATATATATCTTGCAAAGTAATCATATCCAGGATATATACGAAACTTCTACAGATCAACTTTTAAATTGCCAAACAACAACAAAAAGTAGTATTTGCAAAATACTGAACAATTTGCAAGATATATGAATGTCAAGAAACTCATATGTCCTCAAATCCTAAGTCATTAAGAAACACAAATTTAAAATATAGTGAGATACTATTTCTTATCAACTGGAATAGCTACAATCAAAAGAATAATACAGTTGACCCTTGAACAGCAGGAGTTTAAACTGTGAGGGTCACTTTTAGGTGGAGAGTTAATGACCCTAAACCTTTCATTGTTTGTCAACTGTAGAACAAATCTTGGTGAGGACATGGGAATAACTGGACCCTTCACACCTATGGGAGAGCAAAATGATACCATAATTTAGAAATCTGTCAAGTAGGTAAATCAAGTTAACACATAAGAAAATGAACTTAATGTAGGATATATATAAGACAACTTCCCAAATGAGCAGTAATGCCAAAAGAATTAAGTATTAACTATAAACATGTATTAGTAGGTTTCCTGGAGTGGCTTCCATTTAATTTCTGGATTATCAGCTTTAACAGCATATATCAATAATACCTTGTTGCTTTACTACATACCATGATTATTATTCCAACAAAAGAAACAACAGTGTTTAAATTCCTGGAGAGCAACCAAATTATTCATCAATTCATTTTACTTTAATTTCCTTTTGTGTGAGTCAGGGAACCAGCAAACCATGTGAATAAGCTCTAAATTGTTAAATTGTATCTTCCTCAGAGTCAGTATTTTCCTATGACTTCTGGAAAAAATTAAAAAGGGTTGATTCAAGCTACACCTAATAAATGTTACAGAGTGATGGTTTATATTCCTATTGCCAAATGACATAAATATTAAAATTTCTATAATGTAGTTACATATGAAAATGCATACTTTCAGACTGATACACCAACATAAATGAGTCCAAGAAGTCATTGTTAAACTTTGCATGCTCCAGTTGCCTGGGCTAAGCTTTGCTCCTAATAATTGCTTTCAAAAACAATTGACCCTGAGTTCTTCATGCCTCTTCCTATCCCAAAGTTAATTGACTGAATTTATAACACAGTCCCAATTAAAGTTATATCAGCAATCTGAAAACTCCAACCCTAGATTGGTAAACTATGCAGCTGTTGTAATAACATTTAATATTTCAAAGTAATCTTGAATTATGAAGAACACAAAACTAAATAATCTATTTAAAATAATAAAGAAATGTTACTTCAAACTGGTCTATACTACTTGCCAAAGAATATATAGAAATTATTTCTAGTAACAATTTGCTTATTTTTGCTTTCCTATTTGTAAAGTTGACTTCTGAATATATTTTATTTTTAAAGTAATAATCATGTGAACTCTACTATGAACTAAATAAGTCATTCATTAGGGCTTTTATTCTTCTAACTTATTTAATACTTTCCTTCATAATAAAGGATTAAAAGTTTACATACATAAAATAAACATTTACAGTTACTAGGGGAAACATTCCAATAATGTGATTGTACTTTGGTATTGAAATCTAAGTTAATCCTGGTACTGAAAAGTATAATCAAGAAACTGCTAATTCAAAAATAAGCTGAGGTTTATGATCCACATATATAATTTTGAAAATGAGCATTTTAAAAAGCAAAATAAAGCATATTTCTTTAATAAAACAATTTAATAACACTAGCTAAAATATTTTAAATAGTGTCACTACTACTATTCTTAAGGAAATTTTTATTAAGCTAATTTGTGGACTGGCATCAGGACTGGAAGAAGTTGAAGTTTTAGGTAGCAAAACACAGCAGAAGAAAAGATGACCCTGATTCCTTTGGAGGTGGCAATTTTGTCAGGAGGGTGACAGAATTACATAACTTTTTAATTCTCTGCATTTGCATGAACAAAACAGAATTTTTGCAAACATTTCAATCCTATATATGTGAATAAATTAGAAAATATTGTACTCAAAAAACAGGTCAGACAGCCTAGTATATGAGTGATGTCAAAACTTCAAGAAACAGAAAATTCCTATAGAACGTTTAAAGTGTTCCACAAGACAGAAGCTTCCATTAATTCTGCATATCTACTAGTGCCCCCAAACCAAGCTTGGTATATACAACTCAAAATATGACTTATGAAAATAGATGTTAACATCACAACTAAAATATTACCAGACCATATTCAGATATACTTCTAAATAATTATACACAGTAGCACAAACATATTACAAAGCTACAATAATTAAAACCATGTGCCACTGTCACATTAATGGAGAAGCAACCCAGTAAATATGTCTCTGAACTGATGCAAATATAGACTATCATTTAGTATAATACACGCTTCATTTTCCAACAGTTGTTTTAAGTCATGTTGGGACACACAGATAACCACTGGTGGGGAAAACAAATGGCAATTCTTACACATTTAANTTCCAACAAAAGAAACAACAGTGTTTAAATTCCTGGAGAGCAACCAAATTATTCATCAATTCATTTTACTTTAATTTCCTTTTGTGTGAGTCAGGGAACCAGCAAACCATGTGAATAAGCTCTAAATTGTTAAATTGTATCTTCCTCAGAGTCAGTATTTTCCTATGACTTCTGGAAAAAATTAAAAAGGGTTGATTCAAGCTACACCTAATAAATGTTACAGAGTGATGGTTTATATTCCTATTGCCAAATGACATAAATATTAAAATTTCTATAATGTAGTTACATATGAAAATGCATACTTTCAGACTGATACACCAACATAAATGAGTCCAAGAAGTCATTGTTAAACTTTGCATGCTCCAGTTGCCTGGGCTAAGCTTTGCTCCTAATAATTGCTTTCAAAAACAATTGACCCTGAGTTCTTCATGCCTCTTCCTATCCCAAAGTTAATTGACTGAATTTATAACACAGTCCCAATTAAAGTTATATCAGCAATCTGAAAACTCCAACCCTAGATTGGTAAACTATGCAGCTGTTGTAATAACATTTAATATTTCAAAGTAATCTTGAATTATGAAGAACACAAAACTAAATAATCTATTTAAAATAATAAAGAAATGTTACTTCAAACTGGTCTATACTACTTGCCAAAGAATATATAGAAATTATTTCTAGTAACAATTTGCTTATTTTTGCTTTCCTATTTGTAAAGTTGACTTCTGAATATATTTTATTTTTAAAGTAATAATCATGTGAACTCTACTATGAACTAAATAAGTCATTCATTAGGGCTTTTATTCTTCTAACTTATTTAATACTTTCCTTCATAATAAAGGATTAAAAGTTTACATACATAAAATAAACATTTACAGTTACTAGGGGAAACATTCCAATAATGTGATTGTACTTTGGTATTGAAATCTAAGTTAATCCTGGTACTGAAAAGTATAATCAAGAAACTGCTAATTCAAAAATAAGCTGAGGTTTATGATCCACATATATAATTTTGAAAATGAGCATTTTAAAAAGCAAAATAAAGCATATTTCTTTAATAAAACAATTTAATAACACTAGCTAAAATATTTTAAATAGTGTCACTACTACTATTCTTAAGGAAATTTTTATTAAGCTAATTTGTGGACTGGCATCAGGACTGGAAGAAGTTGAAGTTTTAGGTAGCAAAACACAGCAGAAGAAAAGATGACCCTGATTCCTTTGGAGGTGGCAATTTTGTCAGGAGGGTGACAGAATTACATAACTTTTTAATTCTCTGCATTTGCATGAACAAAACAGAATTTTTGCAAACATTTCAATCCTATATATGTGAATAAATTAGAAAATATTGTACTCAAAAAACAGGTCAGACAGCCTAGTATATGAGTGATGTCAAAACTTCAAGAAACAGAAAATTCCTATAGAACGTTTAAAGTGTTCCACAAGACAGAAGCTTCCATTAATTCTGCATATCTACTAGTGCCCCCAAACCAAGCTTGGTATATACAACTCAAAATATGACTTATGAAAATAGATGTTAACATCACAACTAAAATATTACCAGACCATATTCAGATATACTTCTAAATAATTATACACAGTAGCACAAACATATTACAAAGCTACAATAATTAAAACCATGTGCCACTGTCACATTAATGGAGAAGCAACCCAGTAAATATGTCTCTGAACTGATGCAAATATAGACTATCATTTAGTATAATACACGCTTCATTTTCCAACAGTTGTTTTAAGTCATGTTGGGACACACAGATAACCACTGGTGGGGAAAACAAATGGCAATTCTTACACATTTAAATATGATAACAAAAGCAGAATTCATAAAGGAAAATAAAATGTATTTTACAAAATAAACTTGCTTTAACTTTTGCATAATAAGTGTAATAAATATAAAGACAAATGAAACTTGAGACAATATACTTGCAACATATAAGTCACTTCCTTAATATCTTTGAAGTCAGGCTTGACATAAATACCCTATATAAAAATGAAATTCTCTGTTGCAATTCTTACCTCCTCCTTTTAACCTCCAAGACAATTTCCTTAGTTGATGCTCTGTTTCTCTCCATTAGAATGTAAACTCTACAGAACAGGAATTTTTTGTTCACTGTCTGTAATTCCAACACCCAGAACAGTTCTTGGTGTCCACCTCTACTCAATAAAGTTATTGAATAAATTATAAAACTAATAGCTTGATATTTATTGAAACAAGTCTCTAAATATACACTGAAGTGTCACCATTAAAACTTTTCTTCAGTGAGCATATAAAGTTCAAAAATAATTAAAACTTCAAAACAAAGGAGTTAACTACCCTTCAAAAAACAAACGAACGAACAAAAACAGCCGAAGTTTCTCTCTTATCACATAAAAAGGAGCAAAGAAATAGATTTTATAAATTTTGTTCTACATAATCCTTTGCCATTATATCTTTTATAGACATATATGCCATTTTCAGAGCTTTGAGACTGGGAGTAGAAACCACACAATTACCGGGGTCACAAGCATACAGACTGTTTCAGAATCACTGCAGCATTTAAGAGAGGCAGAAGTATAGTTGCCCAAAGATGAATAAAGAGCAGTTTGCAGTGACATAAAGATTTTCACGACACAAGCAACTCTAAATAGAGCTATTTCAGAGGCTCTGGGCTCCTGGGCAGACACAGCGCCCAGGCTATCTTTTCCTCTCTGCCAAGTACATCTGGGCTCACAGGTGTCACTGTGTGGTGGGATGAGGAAAAGGAGACAGGTTTGGAGGAAAGTCATTGCTAGTAGAACTCATGGGAGTGATCGCCAGGACACTGGGCAATTAGCAGATTAAAGAGCTACCTGCAGTCCTTCACCTGACAAGGAAAACCACCAAGTGCTTTGCCCTTGTTGCACATACTTTTCTTGTCAACTTTTGATAATAAAATGACAGTCTGAAGCTTACTATCTTCCATATTCAATGACTATGTTATTGCAATTTGATAATTTGAGGTAAAACCCAAATCTTGATTTTTAAGTGTTTATAAGTTAGACAGCTGTGGAAACAAGTAGGTAATTTATTTAGTCAGCTCTCAGCGTTTGCCACTACTTAACGTATTTATTGCTTTCTAAGAGTGTATCGGTTGTGTCATAAATCACACGTCACTGCATCAGTGTGTCAAGTAGATAAGAATTTATTAAATGAGTTAATGGGTCTATCAAAGGAACACTTTTTTTTTAAACCAGAGAAAGATTTATACATGAGCAGCATTGTTTACCATCCATATTTTTCATTCATCCATGTATGCCATTCAAGCAACAAATATTGAGTACCTACTCTACATAAGGCATCATGTCTGCAGGTGGATATACACATTAATAGCTTCCCTGGTAGTTCAGATGGTAGAGTCTGCCTGCAACGTGGGAGACCGGGGTTTGATTCCTGGGTCGGGACAATCCCCTGGTGAAGGAACTGGCAAACCACTCCAGTATTCTTGCCTGGAAAATCCCATGGGCGGAGCGGCCTGGCAGTCTATAGCCCAAGGGGTCCCAAAGGGTCAGACACGACTGAGAGACTTCACTTTCACTTTTCATACACATTAATATTCTTCTACCCCAATGGAGCTTGCAAGAATACATTACAAACAAGAGAGAAAAACAAATAAGCTAACAAGCAAGTGATTATATGATTTTTGAAAAATGCTGTAATTTCAAAAAAGATCAGATAATAGAAACTGACAGGAATATACTGTGTGTGTGTCTGTGTGTGTGTGTGTGCATGTGTGTGCTGAAGCCTCAGTTATTTGGAGAAAGCTATCAGAAAGTTTCTCTGAGACTGTGCAGTTTAAGCTGAGGAATGATCTGGGAACAGAAAATGGCAGCATATCGGAGGAGATAGCTAGAAATAAATAAAGCAATAGGAAAAATACAGGAATAGAGATAGATGATGGTTTCAAGAAGATAATGAATACTTTACAGACCCCAAAATAAATAAATATGCAAAAAAAGCTAAGGATGGGAATTTGTACATTGCATTATTATTTAGCTGATATGTACATGATATTAAAACAACAATAAATAGCAGAATAATATAATTTGCATGGAAGAAATCAGATTATTCTGAGATTCTGTGGGCAGAGAATGCATCATATAGTAGTAATGATCATTATAGTGAATACAGAATAGAGAAAAATATAAAGCAAAACTCCAGTGAAGGCTAACGCAAAACAAAATTATGAAATAAAAAAGGCGTAGATAAGTATTACTTGGAAAAAGATGGTCTGATAGAAAAATTTAACCAGCAAAACAATCATATTTGCACAATTAAAAAGTACAGACTAATGTGGGTGTCATTATTTTATGAAGTACATCCCTAGAATTCTCTTTTGAGACTTTGGCAAGACTGTTGCATAAATATGTAGGCTACTTGGACAGATTCCAAATGAAACAACTAAAATGATGAAAAGAATGGCTTACAAGGACAGATTAAAGGAAAAATATGTACGACTTTAGCATGTCAGAAACTCGAGAAGGAACATCATGGTTGACAAATATCTGAAACATGTAAATTTGAGAAAAAAGAAGTCTTTATGGACAAGGCTGCACAATTATGAGCATGTTACAAAGAGGAAAAAAAAAAAACTTCCCATAGTAATAATGCTGTTTTCCAGTAAGAACCATTTGAACAGATAATCCGAGATGGGCAAGGATTAAGGCACCATACAGACACAGACATTATACCCTGTAGCCTGAACTCTGCAGACCTCAAAATATGCAGAGGCCTGAATAGGACAAAGTAGGTCAGGGCACAACTGCAGACATCTTACCCAGCTGTGCTTTAAATTTAGAAGGGATCCTTCCTTGGATTTAAGGCTTTTCTCTGAAATTTTGCTAAAGTGAGAAGAGTCCTGGACTTGGGTCTGCAAAACCTAGTTGTGAGTGCTTATCGCTTGGAATAGAATTATTCTGTCTATATCTTTATCTGTCAATGGGGATAATAATAATCCTCTGAATTTTTGTGAGGCTTAAAGGAGCTATTGAATATGAAAACACTTTCAATGTGCTTAAAAGCATAGCTCTTAGTGAACATATCAATTATTTTAATGAGCTCAATGTGTCAAAAAGCATAGGATGGAAGACTGTCAAAGAGCATGATGCCTCAGTTCAGTTCAGTTGCTCAGTCGTGTCCGACTCTTTGCAACCCCATGAACAGCAGCACACCAGGCCTCCCTGTCCATAACCAATTTCCGGAGTTCACTCAAACTCATGTGCTTCGAGTCGGTGATGCCATCAAGCCATCTCATCCTCTGTCGTCCCCTTCTCCTCCTGCCCCCAATCCCTCCCAGCATCAGAGTCTTTTCCAATGAGTCAACTCTTTATGAGGTGGCCAAAGTATTGGAGTTTCAGCCTCAGCATCAGTCCTTCCAATGAACAGCCAGGACTGGTCTCCTTTAGGATGGACTGGTTGGATCTCCTTGCAGTCCAAGGGACTCTGAAGAGTCTTCTCCAACACCACAGTTCAAAAGCATCAATTCTTTGGTGCTCAGCTTTCTTTACAGTCCAACTCTCACATCCATACATGACCACTGGAAAAACCATAGCCTTGACTGCTGCTGCTGCTAAGTCGCTTCAGTCGTGTCCGACTCTGTGTGACCCCATAGATGGCAGCCCACCAGGCTCCCCTGTCCCTGGGATTTCCAGGCAAGAACACTGGAGTGGGTTGCCATTTCCTCCTCCAACGCATGAAAGTGAAAAGTCAAAGTGAAGTCGCTCAGTCGTGTCTGATTCTTAGTGATCCCACGGACTGCAGCCTACTAGGCTCCTCCATCCATGGGATTTTCCAGGCAAGAGTACTGGAGTGGGGTGCCATTGCCTTCTCAGATAGTCTTGACTAGGACTAGGCTATTACATGTGCCTTCCTGCTCAAGAGGAAATCATCTCTCCTCTGAGTCATTATTTACCCTGCACTCCTCTTACATGGTTACCGTTATCTCTCCTGTGGCTTCTAGACATGAGGTGTGGCCTGGGTCCCTCAATACAACTCATGGAGCCTCAATGCAACTTCCTAAACATTGTCCCATTCCTCTCAAACAACAGCAATAAAAACCTACCCAGTTTCAGTTTCAGGCCAAAGACCTCTGTTCTCCATTATTATCCCCTATTACAGTTATCTCTTGATCTCTGTACCACATTCTCTCAATCCTTAAAGATTTGTGTCCCTGGTTCACCCTCCTTGTCTCCAAAATATTTCTCCTCGTATAATTTTTTTGGAAAGTTGGTACCTAAATCCATGATTTTTCCAAATGCTTTGATTCTTTTCCTTTTCAGAAATCTTGTCTTCTACTCTCCTTCAATCATAACTCCTATGGTCATACTTTCAAATGTATGCTAATAATTATCAATAATTAATTACAGTAGAATTACTGCAATCACCTGATCATCTTATTCCTCATATCATCACTTTCTATGTTTCTTACTCATTCCCCTTTGGACCCACAGCTCAGCCTTTCAAATTTGCCAGGATTTCCAGTGGATCCTATCACTTCTTGACAGAACTCCAGTTTTCTCATGGCCAGAGAGGGGAAAGGGACTTTGGAAATTATCATAGTCTGAGATTTCATGAAGCAAAAATGATGAAAGCATTTGGGCTTAAAAATTCCCAAATGGTTGAGTATCTCTTGAAATGGATAACCACAAAGAGTAGGCTGGAAAAGGAAGAGAGATAAGAAGGACTGAAAATTAGAGCAATGATCAGAGTGAGTTCGGTGGAAATGAAGGACAAGGAGAGGTAAAAAGAGAAAATTCTAGTAGAAAATGGAATGTCTGAGAAATTTCAAGTTCTGTTAAATGAGCAAATCATGTGATGAGAAAGTCTAATGAACAGCATTGCCAGTGGGTACCTAAAAATGGAGACGGGAATATTTAGTGTTGGGAACTTCCAGGAAGTTTAACACCAGAATGTTAAAAGAGTCACAAGCTTAGAGGGGGCAGAGAAGAAGCCTTTGAGGAAGTTCAGGATGTTGTCATGGTTAGTAATTGGATCCACAGAGAAAAGGAAGTATTATATACTGATGGAAAGGAAGTGCTAATGTTGTACTGAGAGGTAGTAAGAATATTTTCTGAAAAACCAAGTAGTACAACTCCTTCTCATCTTCTGAGTTTAAGAACTGAAGAAAAAATAAAAAACACCAACTAAAACTACCTTGAGCGAAATGGGATAGCAGAAAAGAGTACAAATATATATATATTAAGTTGGATCAGAACACACAGAATCAAGTTCAAGCTCTATTATTGGCTGCTTGAATTATAAGACATGTTGAATGTAAGTAATGTGACTTTCTTGAACTTCATGTTCCTTATCCATTAAATGACATTAAGAATGTTCTGCTTATGTCCCCTAGGATACAGGAAATGCTTATGAAATTTAAACTATTTATTATTATTATTTTAGGGAAATAAATATAATAATAAAACATGAATGGTCTATTTCAACTATGAAATACTGTACATGTATACAGAAGAAGATATTAACAAACTGATCTCATATTAGATGATGTAATTTTCATTAGTTTGTAAAATATTTAAAGTAAATACAATTCCAGTTTTAAAAATAAATCATATTTTAGTTAAATAACTCAAAAGAAATCATAAAATATAATTTTCTAGCTGATATGGTTTGAGCAGCATTTGGTGCTTTTGAAGGCTACAATTTCTAAATGGGATTACACAGAAATAAAACTAAATGAGAATGGTATGTAAAGCAAATAAGATACCTTCATTAAACTGCATAAATGAAAACCTAGTTAACCTCTAAAATTTCTATGTCCTACATTATGTATCTGTTAACCTTTAAAATCATTTTGTCCTACATGACATATCTGAAAATTATAGGGAAAGCATGCTCTTACCATATCAAACTGAGTAACAATGGAGAAATGGAATCCTAGAAAACCAAGTGAATTATAAAAGTCAAGTTGAAGTAAAACTGAGTGGCAAGATTTTGAAGAAAATGCATTTTGAATCACTGCTCAACTTCTCTTTAATTCCTGTCTTCCCTATTCATATGAGTGATGCATTTTTCTGAAAGACATATTAACTCCTTCTGACCAAGTATACATCAACCTTTGTTTCGGAAGATGAAGAGATGTACTGATGTTTTACTGAACTAATTTGAAAATTTAAAAAATATTGTCCTAAGAAAGTAAATATAATTTGTCCCTTCCAAAATATCCACCAGTTAAACAGAAACTGGACATGATGTGTGTATTCTACAAATAAGAAAACCATAAACACATTATCTCCATGACATAGAGGATGTGTGACTTATTGAAATACAGCACAGCCCAGTTAAGTTGCTCAGCCATGTCCAATTCTTTGTGACCCCATGAATCACAGCACGCTAGGCCTTCCTATCTATCACCAACTCCCGGAGTTCACTCAGACTCACGTCCATCAAGTCCATGATGCCATCCAGCCATCTCATCCTTGGTCGTCCCCTTCTCCTCCTGCCCGCAATCCCTCCCAGCATCAGAGTCTTTTCCAATGAGTCAACTCTTCACATCAGGTGGCCAAAGTACTGAAGTTTCAGCTTTAACATCATTCCCTCCAGAGAAATCCCAGGGTTGATCTGCTTTAGAATGGACTGGTTGGATCTCCTTGTAGTCCAAGGGACTCTCAAGAGTCTTCTNGTAGCACTGTGAGTCAATTTGGGCAGGAGAGGACCTTCAACCTCACCATGTGATCTAGAAACATGTGCACATACACACACCAGCACACACTCAGCTCAGTTCTCCACTCTGTACCACTCACAGCCAACCTCAGTAGAATACTTGGAATCAGCTCCAGATTCTTATTTTGTTCTCCAGGTATTTTTTTTTTTTTTTACATTCCCCAATTCTCGTTTCCTCCTCTCTGGTTTATTCTTGACAGTATAGCCACAAATATTCTTTTTGAAAATGAAAATTCCATTATTGTATGTCATTCCCANCCAGCACACACTCAGCTCAGTTCTCCACTCTGTACCACTCACAGTCGACCTCAGTAGAATACTTGGAATCAGCTCCAGATTCTTATTTTGTTCTCCAGGTATTTTTTTTTTACATTCCCCAATTCTCGTTTCTTCCTCTCTGGTTTATTCTTGACAGTATAGTCACAAATATTCTTTTTGAAAATGAAAATTCCATTATTGTATGTCATTCCCAGGCAATATTTTGTCTTTGCCCTTAAAGTTCTGTACCCTACTCTCCTCCTATAACCCCTGCCTGCTATGGTTTCAGTTCAGTTCAGTTGCTCAGTCATGTCTGACTCTTCGTGACTCCATAAACTGCAGCACACCAGGCCTTTCTGTCCATCACCAACTCCCAGAGTTCACTCAAACTCATGTCCATCAAGTCGGTGATGCCATTCAGCCATNATCAGTCCTTCACAGGTTTAGCTATTTTCATCCTTCCATCCTCACTGCTTTTGTGTTAGTGGGTTTCAGGAAGAAAGGGAGCCAAGTATATGTGTCCAATTTGCCAGCTTTAACTCTAAAGCCTTTCCTGTCCTTTAACCAGCATGTTTCTGGAGGCATTTTCAACCCCTAAATGAATGATCCAAATCCTGAGCTAAGTAGCACTGTGAGTCAATTTGGGCAGGAGAGGACCTTCAACCTCACCATGTGATCTAGAAACATGTGCACATACACACACCAGCACACACTCAGCTCTGTCTCTTATACACATCTAGATGTGTATAAGAGACAGACCCCATGGACTGCAGCACACCAGGCCTCCCTGTCCATCACCAACTCTCAGAGTTTACTCAAACTCATGTCCATAATGTCGGTGGTGCCATCCAACCATCTCATCTCTGTCATTCCCTTCTCCTCCCACCTTCAACCTTTCCCAGCATCAGGGTCTTTTCAAATGAGTCAGCTCTCCACATTAATATGTGTTAAGTGGTTGTATTTTACCATGTGTGAATGTATCTCAATTAAGCTGTTATTTAAAAACCCTTATGCCTAAGCCAATCAGCACACAGCACTGTCCTGGTCATATGACTGGGTGTCATGTGACCTCAGCCTGGCTGGAAATGCTGGGACACAGACTCTCTTCTTCCAGGCTTGGTGCTGAGAGAATATGAGGGTTGGAACCTCTAAAATCACAGGACAGCCAGGAGCTACTGGGCTCACTGCAAGGACCCTTGAGACACAAAAGATCCAAAGGAATCTGGATCCAGCTGTGCCTGAACTCCATCAGCTGGTTATGGAAGCTAATAAGCTTCCTTTTCATCATAAGTTACTTTCGTGGCTGCTGGTGGAAGATGAAGAGTAACCACTTAGAGAATCTAAAATCCAGAGCTGGAAATCTCAGTCTCCTCATTATACTGGACCATGATCACCCCGAACATAAAAACTTTAAAAGGCTGTATATCCACCAGTACTATGTATGCACCATCTTCTATGTATCCATTCTCCAATGGGTGGACATCTAGTGGCTTGCACTTTTTGTTAGTGGTGAAATTCTTATGCATAAAGCTTTGCTACCAACCCAAATCTGAACTATTTCTTTAGAACAAATGGAATTAATATATATGGGACGAGATATTAAATCACCTGTGCACTAGTGGCTCCCTGTGAATCGTGCCTCTCTTTATATACCCCCAAAGGCTCCTCTCCCACACTGATTCTGGGCTCAGCCACTAGGCTCACACTGGAGCATATTTTTCCTTGACAACTATTTCTCTTGATGACTGTCTGCAGGACATATAAAAACAGGCCAGGGGCCAGTTTGGCCCATAGATCATAGTTTGCTGATTTCAGTTCTAAATCATCATCAAAGCGGAATATTTGGGCATCCAGAGATGTGGTCCCAGGAGGGATCAACAGATGGAGGTCCATTTGTCGTCTCTGGCTTGGGGAAACTGAGCTGTGCCCACCAACTTCTGTTGCATGCGTGCTAAGTCAGTTGTGTCTGACTCTGTGACCCCATGGACTGTAGCCCACCAGGCTCCTTTATCCATGGGATTCTCCAGGCAAGAAATCTGGAGTGGGTTGCCATGCCCTCCTCCAGGGGATGTCCCTGACCTCGGGATCGAACCCACATCTCCTGCAGCTCCTACAGTGCAGGCAGATTCTTTACCGCTGAGCCTCTGTTGGGGTTGGCAAACTAGAGCCCACAGGCTGAATCTGGTCCACTGCTCGATTTTGTAAATAAAGTTTTATTGGCAAACGGTCATGCCCATTCATTTTCATTCTGTGTCTGCTTTGAAGTCTATTCGGCTCCCTAAATTCCCATTCTCTCAGCCAGAAAGGGAGACACTCACCAGCAGATTCTACTCTGTAGGGTCACTGTGAGGTGTAAACGGATCATTGCAAAGGGCTCAGTTGATGGCAGGGTACACCCTCTGGGTCAGCTCAGGGAGGTGACCTGACATCTGTCTGAAGTCATCCAGTAAATGGGAGAAGTGGCCCCAATCAATCCAAGCCTCAGCAGTGCCTCTCTGGGCTGTGTGTGTGCTCAGTCGCTCAGTCACGTCTGGCTCTTTGCAACCCCATGGATTGTAGCCTGCCAGACTCCTCTGTCCAAGGGATTCTCCAGGCAGGAATCCTGGAGTGGGTTACCATTTCCTCCTCCAGGGAAACCTTCCAGACCCAGGGATCAAGCCTGCATCTCCTGTGTCTTCTACATTGGCAGGAGGATTCTTTACCACCGAGCCACAAAGTAGACAACAAGCCATATCAGAGGATAGAGACTTGCCCCACTGGTTACTAGCTTAGAACAGGGGCCAGCAAATCCAGCCTGCTTGGTGCCTGCTTTTGCAAATAAAGTTTTAATGGCACACAACCATACCTCTTCATTTACTGGATGCCTCAGTCTGAGGATTTATGGTACTTCATTGATCCCAAGAGACATATTATTTCTACAGTTGACATTTCTGAAATCTGAATGCGTCTTACAGTTAGAATGGGCAACACCTTTTTCTTTCTGAGCAGTCTGTGATAATAACAGGGCTTCTTATCACATGTTAGATGTGGTAAAACTGGATAAATGAGATATCATGTAGAAAGCATTTAGCATGCATGGGGCACACAGTCCTGGGGAGAGTTTGGCTAAAATAAAATGTTGGACCTGACCCATCTCCCTGGAAAGTCACATGTCAAGGCTTTGCGTCTTCATGACAAAGCATCTAATGAGAGAAGCATAAGAGCCAGAATTCACGGAAAGGAAGGAGGTACCAGTAACAGCCTTGAAGGCACACCCCCAGGCATCAAGGATCTTACCTCCTCGCCGTATCGTCGGTAACTCACTTCATACAGCACAATCAGACCGTTCGGTTCCTTGGGCTCCTGCCACATCAAGTGAACGACGTTGTTCTCGAAGATTTCATGGGTCACAGGGCCGACAATATCATCTGCCTTGGCTGTAAGGAGCAGTGATTAGTGTTGGGGACTTGATCCCTGGATCACACCCCACCTCCACCACTGAGCAGCTGAGCGACCTTAAATTGGTTGTGTAACTGTGTTCCATTTCCCTTATTGGAGAATGGACATTCTCATGGAATTCTTTACATATTTATGTCCATCTATCCATCTATCTATCTATTTATGTATCTATTGATCTATCTTACAGACTGTTGGTTAGGTTTCTCTGGAGAACCCTAATATATTATATATTATATATATATATATATATATACACACACACACTACATGTTGTATTTCTTAATTTCACTTTATTTTTCTTATGACTCACACACAGAAAGAGTCAGACAAAACTTAGCGACTAAACAACAACTAGAGAAATGATTATAGTTAACAGTGTATGTGTGTGACTCTTTCATGACCCCATGAACTGTAGCCCACCAGGCTCCTCTGTCCATGGAATTCTCCAGGCAAGAATACTGGAGTGGGTTGCCAGTCCCTTCTTCAGGGGATCTTCCCAACCCAGGGATCAAACCCAGGTCTCCTGAACTGCAGGCAGATTCTTTATTGTCTGAGCCACCAGGGAAGCACAAAGTTAATAATGCTGTGTTTTATACTTGAAAGCTGCTAAGAGAGTAGATCCGAAATTTTCTCACAAACAAGAAGTGGTAATTTTGTGCCCTGATGGAGATGTTAGCTGATGCTATTGTGGCAAAGATTTTGCAATGTATAATGGAGCAAATCAATACATTGTACACCTGAAATGTACACAATGTATCATGCCCACTGCATCTCAGGGGAAAATCAAAAACGATGAAAGCAAATAAAGTCTCATGTGTGCTGCCTAGAGAGGGGAGAGCTTCCTTGGTGAGCCCGTGTCTCTTGGCTCTGCGATGAGTCGGCCTACCTTCAGGCATGGTCCTGGCGCTGACATAGGCGGCCACGCTACACCTCTCCTCGGGGGAATCTTGGTTGCAAGCCTGAAGCTCGATGCGATAGCCAGTAAAGTGACGCAGGCCGGAGATGACCAGCGACTCCTTGTTCACCACCTTCTCGAAGGGTCTGTGCTCCTCCGAGCTCGTGGGTGTGCTGGTGGAGGAGCTATTGGGGAACCCCAGAATGGTGGGCACGGCTGCTGTCACATTCCCCGCGTCACCAAGGGCTCTGCGTTTCCTCGAAGGCCTGTCATGACAGGAGGACACAACTGGTCATACAATCACCATCTTTGAAAAAATGCTACTGGAGAATAAAAGGTTTAAAACCAAAGACTGAGATGCAGTGAGATTCAAGGGGAGGAGCGTGTAGATTACAGTGTAAATTTCCAGGAATTATAACCCAGAGTTGATTTTAAAGAAGATGCCCTCCTAGGCATCCTGTCAGGCAAGCCCACCCCAAGAAAGGAGTAGGGAGGCTCTGGTACCACCCATAGGAGACACGCCAATATTCCCTTCAACATGCTTAATTTCAGATTTCCATTTTGCAGATGAATAGTCCAGCCAGGGTCAGTGTCAAAAATGAGATGCCAAAAGCGTGTAAGAGTCTAGCCCTGCCAAATGATTCAAGCTACTTGACACCATCACCAGTTTAACCAGGAGAAATACATCGTCTTATTCTTAGGACCCTTTAGGACAATGGCATAATCTAAGTGAGTAAGCTTCAATCCTTGGTAAAAAAAAATATCTTAACACTCAGGTTACTAAGGGTCACTCCCAAAATTGCCTTTGTGATTGGCACATTTTCTCCCCTTTAAAAGATATATGAAGAAAAATGTTAATAGTCTAAAAAATTATAAATCCAAAAAGAAAGGTATAAAGAAAATTTGAATTCCTTAGCATTCCACTGACTGATATGTCCGTTGGGCAATTATTTTTTCTGTGAATGTTACATAAGGGTATAATGGGGGGATCAAGCTAGTTCTATAATCCACTTGGCTCACTTGTATTAGAAGCAATTTCAAATATTTTCCTCAAAACATAATGTCTCAAATAGGATGGAATTTACTTTTTTTCCCCTTCTTCAACATGAAGATATTCCCTCCTTGTATGAAAGTGCCACATGCTCATTGGAGAAAACTTGGAAACCTGTAGAATATTCCATTTAATGCAAGAACCATAATTTACTTAGTCATCCTCAAATTTTTAAAATATAAGCATATTCCCAATTTTTTTGCTATTATAAATATTACTGTGATCATTGTCCAAGTGTCTCATTAGTTCCTAAAAGTAGATTCTAAGAAATTATTAGATTATGCCTCTTCATACCTATGGCTAAATTGCTACCCTCCAGACCCTTTAAACTGACTTGTGGTCACACCCATAAAGGGGCTTTCCAGGTGGCAATAGTGGTAAAAAAAAAAAAAAAACAAAACCTGCCTGCTAATGCAGGAGATGAGACATGGGTTCCATCCCTAAGTCGGGAAGATCCCTCGGAGGAGGGCATGCCAATCGACCCCAGTATTCTTGCCTAGAGAATCCCATGGACAGAGGGGATTGGCAGGCTACAGTTTATAGGGTCCCAAAGAGTTAGACACAACTGAAGCAGCTTAGCACACAGATATAGCTGCTGCCTATTTGTTTATTTATATTGTACCTACTTTCTGAAACTCTCATTCTAAGAGTTTCAGGGGTGATTTTCTTAGGTTTTCAAGGAATACTCTTGGATAAAGGGTCAGTAAACTTGTCACATAAATGCTAGATAGTAAATATTTGGGTTTTTGCCAGATGTGTGTTTTTTGTCACAGCTGTTCAGCTTGCAATGGCTTTCAAGCCACGGCAGCTTGAAACAGCCAGAGACAAGTGTACACAAGTGGGCGTGGCTACATTCCAACAAAACTTGTAGACAAAAACAGCAGTCTGTCTACTCTTGAATCAAAATACCTGAAAATGTCAATGCTTTTGTTTCCCACAATATATTCCTTACAATCTATTCCAATTCTCATTTCTGCGTTACTGCATTGGCTGCTGCTACAGCTGCTAAGTCGCTTCAGTCGTGTCCGACTTGTGTGACCCCATAGATGGCAGCCCACCAGGCTCCCCTGTTTCTGGGATTCTCCAGGCAAGAACACTGGAGTGGGTTGCCATTGCCTTCTCCAATGCAGGAAAGCGAAAAGTGAAAGTGAAGTCACTCAGTCATGTCCAACTCTTAGCGACCCC